>JAABKM020000032.1:4746344-4819078 GCA_016277805.2 Papilio aristodemus | reverse complement strand
TCGGTTAAAATATTATATTTTGAACTCAGAAAAGCCTTTTACTCTTCTGTACTCTTCTGACGGACACTCTCGATGCTAGTTTAACTTATTAAAATTACTGTAATGTGATCGCTGTTATAACAGAAAATATACTTCAGAATTTGAACATAATATTAATTCACATTCATTTTAAGAATTTAATATGATTATTTTAAACAACTTAGATATTTTAATCAATGTTCGCAAAAAGTTAATATCACTGTGTTTCTTTTTATGTCATGAAGAAGTGCTTTGTTAAAGCATCAAGTTTGTTAAATCCTGCTATAATTATCCGTAATGTTTCCACTAAACGACTGTATAAATCAAACATGCGACGCTATTGTTCGATTCGTGTTAGATTGATAAGGTTATTCATGAGTGTGAACGAGACGGATAGCAGTCGAGCACTTTCTGTTGCAATTGATTGTAGACTAAACGTAAAATTCAGCTGGTATTTTCTTCACTAGTGTAAACGTCACTTGTTTACTAATGGCTTTGTGATTTAGTTTTCACCGGACACGATGCGAAATTGAAATTGGAACAAAATTAACTTATTCCAACTTGAACACTGACAGTATCAAATTTTACTACAGCTTTCAAAGTTTACTATAACTTGTGATTCGAAAATAATGTGAATATATTATTTTATATTAAAATATCCTTGACAGATACAGTGTTTTTCTTGTGTAAAAAGTTTACGTATTTATTAATAAATAACTGACACGATAGTTTTACCTTAATTCAATTTAGTACCAATATCGATTTATTTCAAAATTTTCTTATTTTTGTGGAACCTAAGTTAATGACGGGAATGAATACCTATAACAAAGAAAAAGAATAAATTTAAACATGCTAATAGACAAATTACATAACTATCTTTTATTCGATTTAATTATTGTAAGGGAGTGTATTGAATATTAGAGAACTTAAACAATATAATACACTTTAAAACGCACATACGATGTGTTTTAGCCCATGGCATGTATTTTTAAAGTGTAGTCGGGAGTTCGATGCCGCGACGAGCCGTAATGAAATAAGCGCAGGACAAATATAATAAATCTCAGCGAGACGCGAGGGCGGCGCGGCAACTTCCTCTTACGATATTTGAATTTAATTTAGCGTTCGCATTGTCCCTTTTTGACAATTTGTGCTTTATTTTTAAACGAATTTTGTTTCAATACTTCGCAGGGGCTTTCAATTGAAATTGGCGAGTTATTTTTAAATTAATTTGTTATTTTTAGTTTGTATCGTACATGCCATAAAAAATTGATTGGCTTTTCTTAGTCGGTACCTTGTGCTCTTCCTGTGCGACCTAAATCATTTGTACGTCACTGTAAGACTTACGTATGTCGCCATCTTTCCTAATGTTTTAGAAATGCCAAATTACAAACAGATAAACAGTTCTCAAAGAAGTTTGCCTGCCGCTTTGCCACTTTATATTTTTAGTTTTAATTCAATTCCTTTATAACAACTTTTTACTTTGTATTTTTTTCTATATAGTTTCTACTGCTTGCTGTAATCTACTTGGGAGCTCTCATTCTAAATTTGAAATAGTGATTTTTTTAATTGCAACTGTTAATTTAAGTCATAAAGACGGTGATACACTTATCGATTTCCTGTGACTTCCTAAAACTATGATAATAACAAAGATTGAATAAATTTTAACGGAAATTTATTGGCAGATGTGTGTCTCTAAATTGTGTAAGTAATATTTTAAATGAGGGCGGAACGATGGCCGTGTCTGGGAGGTGATCGTGTTTCGCGTGTTTACATCCAGGATTATCGGCCGTTTTAACTCACGGCTTCAATATAAAGGTTGGGACACACCCAATTTTTATCAAAAATGTCTAAAATTTGTTTGAAATACTGTATAAGGGTAAACATGTTGTCGGATTTTATCTTGACATTTGACTTGAATTCTTTACACTGCTTATATAAACATTATTACATGCATGCAAGGAGACGCAAGAAATTAAAGGAATTGGGGTGTAAAATAGAAATTGAATATACAATTTATCAAATATGATCTTGACAAACGATATATCGAGCATTAGTCATAAACAAGATTACACGAATAATTAATGAGCAGTCAAATATTTTTTTTAGTCTATTATTAGAAATAAGATATAATTGACATGAATGAGAATATATTATTTTGTATTAGTGGCTAGTCGATAATTGCTGACAATTCTAAACATTAATTAGCTACTGGTTGTTCTTGACGTTAATTGAAACGATTGATTTTTAATGAACGGTTTGATGTCGGTTATAATTTGCTCAGATATAAAAATTACAGTTAAGAATAAATGTTTATGTCACTATTAAGCTGCCAGGTCATTTATCTGATATTTATTTTATAAATCTTTGTCTAAGCACTCACGTCTTATTACTAAATCAGTTGAAACCAAAAATACCAAACTATGTATATTTTTATGCTTTAATCCTTTTATAGTTTCAAGAGGTTTTATGAGATGAATTTACCGACATATTTTAAATGCTTATTGACCTAAATAAAAACTTTCATAATTTAAAACTAGAAAATCTTTTATACTCATCAGGAAAACAAATTTATCACGTAAGAAAGAGGTATATTATAAACAGAGTGTGATGATACAACAAAATAATGCTTTTATGTCACTTCATAAAAAGCTCAGTGTACCACCATCTTAATTCTCGTCTCGCGATGATAATCAGATTCGGTCCGCACTATCTATACATCTACCCGTAGCTAGGCTTCTGTGTACAAACTAACGAGGACTGTGGTTTTTAAACTCTCGCCCCCATGTCTAGATAGACCAAATCGTGACTTACACTAGCGCGGCCACGTTATAATTACGGCAGATTACAGTCGCCGATTACATATTCGCAGTTTTGATAATAATACGTGCGATTCGGCTATAAATCATACGTACGTACTGTTTTAAAATACATGTTTTTTGTGTTATTGTACTGTTATAAAGATTGCTAGGTTCATGTGTGAACGGATTAAGTCAATGACCTTATTATAATTAAGTAGAAGGATGTTGGCGAATATATTTTCGAGGTGGTTCAAGATTTTATTACATTTTAATAACAATTCTGTGCCTCAAATAAAATAGAGATACATGCAGATTTTTTCCAATTTACTTAGAACTTCGTTAACCTTAAAATCTTTTCCTTTTTTAACTACATTAATTTTAAGATAAAAATAATAAAACTAGATGCGAACACAAATATTTCATGAATGCGATTTAAAACTTTAAGCTGATAAATCCTACATTTTTTTTAATATTCAAAATGGCTTTCGAAGTTCACACGAGTGGCAGTAGGTGCGGCTGTATAGGACGGAACTGTGATGGGGTGACACGCTGTTATTATTAGTTTTTTGTCCCCACTCTCGAACCTCCCCGCCCGTGGCGGCCATTTCGCTTTCGAAGCACTTTTTGTGCATTTTAGTATTGACGAGTCGGTGAGCCTTTCTGAACTTTAATAGACAAGATAAGCTTTTGACTTATCGCACTATCTGTATTAATCATTTCTTTTTAACGTTTAAGTATTTATTTCAATAAAATTAACTAATATGATTGTTCGTGAATCTCGTTTCGAATTATAATTAACTGTAAGCTAACATTCAGATGGTTTTCCGTTCGTTGTTTAAATTAGAATTACAAAATGTGAAAATTGTTATTTTGTTACATTTGTTTAAACATTTAATTTATGGAATGAATTAGTTAATAGATACACAACTCAATTTAGACAATTAAATAAATAATCATATTGATTAGACAGACGGAATCAATTTTTATTTAGAATATTTTAAAAAAATATTTGGTTTTCCTAAGAATAAAAAGTGTTTTGTATTAAATATTAACTAGTGAAAGTATTATATAATAAGTAGATAAAATAAAATTAGTACCTCAATACTAATATCACCAACAGTTGACCAATAAACTAGTAACATTTTGTAAACACTCAATTAAATCACCATTCGATATTGATACGCATTCTCAATCACTCGTCCCTTACTGCGATCAATTAGCGAACTATGCCATAAAAGTCGTCTAACTCATAAAATGTCGTGTAGCAATAAACACTAATCTAAAACACACCCAAATGACCCCCGCGATCATCGCTCCGAGGCGTTACAAAACATATTGTTTATTAACATCTAATGTTATTTAGTAAAGTTTAAAGCTATAAATCTTGTGAACGTATATTAGAATGTTAACGGAGTATAGTCGGTGCGTACACAGGAATGCGCACCTATGCGCGGCGAAGGTAAGTTGTAACTAAACTTGAAATGCAAAAGTCCGGTAGTCCTTGAGAAGTTTTGTTTATAAACAAAGGACGTGTTATGCAAGAGACTGCTAAAGTTTGTGCGTAAAGAATCGGGTTTTACGGGCGCATTATATGGACGGGGCGAGATAAAGCGATTGTTTTGGGTCGTAAATAAGCCTGCAACAGGTACAGTGCCAACGGGACTCCACAATCACGAGCCGCCAACGCTTTCCCTTTCGTTTGATATCATTGCGTTCGTGTCACACGTTTCGTATTCAATATATTTTTAATTAAATCTTTTATCTCTAGTTAATTTACATTAATTGAAATATAGGAGAACAGTACAAATTACTATTTATTCTGTTTTTTAATAGTGCTTATTTGGCTCGAGATACTGTGTGGTCACTACACCCTCCAAATTATTTATTTTCTGGTGGAAATCAAATAATAAATATATTATCGTATAATATCGATCGTGCTTCTTTGTGTCTAAGAAGCAGTAAAACCATTCATTATTTTATTTATTAAAAGTATACTTTAATCATGTTGTACATATAATTATTAAAAAAAAACCTGTTAGCTTAATGGATCTGTATGTTAATATAAGTCTACATTCTACAAAGTAGTTCGAAAGACTAGTAGATAAAACTAGGGCTAGCGCCGAGCCGACGTCCGAGACCCACCTAAAAATAGTAATTGAAGAGGCCGTTGCATGAATAATATTAGGGCGTCGTGACGCGGGGCCTTGAATCGATACGTAATTATAGAGTGAAAATGTACCCCTCATAAATATTATATCCGTGGTACAAGGCGAGGCAGGAATCGCCCGCGGCCGCCATTGTGTACGGGTACTCACCATGCCAGCGTTAGATGACGTCACGCTTGAAAGCTTCATAACAAAATGTGTCCCAAAAATTAACCAACGTTTAAATTATAAAAAAAGAGCCTAAATGTTGTCCTAATTGGGGTACGATGGTAATGATTTAGTTAGGTTATTCTAGAGTATGTTTGTTTTATAGTATATAGCATCCATTATACATATGTTATATTCTTAATGCAAACAGACTAAATATTTAACTAAGATATATAAAAATTGTATTAAAAGAACTTTCTGAGTAAAAAAAACATTGTTTAAAATAACAGCATAGTTATATTCGTTAAATACAAGCAATTTAGTTACATTTTCTTTGACATTTATTACAGTTTAAATGAAATAAAAAATCGAATTCGTTATTATTTATTCAGGGACTGTAGCAATGTTTCCTCATTCTCTAAATTGTTTCCCTCCTTTATCTAATTTCGGTCCACGCGATGTTTGCATGTCGAAAGGCAGTTAAACTCGGTTCAGATTAAACCGGTGCCAACTTCCACGAATCGTGTAAAAATTGACCGTGAAATTTCAACTCTCCGTTCGTTACAACGTTCAACGTTAATTTATAATTTTTTTCATTACAAATCCGGCTTATTTTTTATACAAATTCAACGTATGTGTATGTGTTTTGTCACTAAAATAGTGGTCATATTCGGTCGTTTAGATTTTTATCATATAAAAAATTACTATAAATTAATTTAATAACAAACCAACAACTTTTCTATTATAGACATTTAGCCCAAACCTTCAATTAATATCCCTACTATTGACAATATTGTATTGGTGTTTTTGCTACGTTTAATTATTTTAAAAACATGTATTATGTACGTATTTATATTCTTGGTGATGCTAAGAACATAATCAAAAACGATTTATTGAAAAAAAAAAACAAGATTCCAATGCATATAAGAATTATTTTTTCTTGGAATATGGGGGCTCATAATAGAGCAAAAATAAATAATTTATGTCGTTCATGTATACTAAGTAATCATAAAACATAACAAAGAAACAAGCTATTTGTCTATCAGCAATGGATGACATCGAAACTAATTGCAGTACGAATCGACCGCAAATTACGTAACAAATGGAGAAGCGTTTAACATCCATATTGTTAGGAAAGAAGTGGACAAAAACAAAGAGCTCGCTTATTCTATGAGAGAATTTAATAAACATCTGCCTTTAGGAATCCACGTCGCATCTGTTCCTCTGGCGTCGGTTCTTTTTACAAAATTTCAAATGCGCGCGAGCCGCTTCCAGCTTATACGGGCAGATGTTCATGTTCCATTTTTACATTTTAATGAACGATGTGTTTTAAAACAAAATGAATAAAGTACATTTTTGAATGCATGTTCAGTTAACTTTTCATTTTAAACTTTTTATGTACATAATGGTCCGAAACTTAGATTATGATGTCGGAATTCGAAATTCGGCAGCGTTTAGGGAATCTCTATGGTAGCGATGGCCATAGATAACGGTAAACGGGGTCATTTTTTGGCCTTACCCTCCTTTGTAGCTATTTAGACCCAACGTGGAATATTTATCAAACGTTTTAAGTCGAGAATTTGGAATTACTTATTTTAACCTTTTATTTTATTACTTCCGCTTTTCTAATAACTCTATTAGGCAACATATTGTGTATAGTTTTTACACTACATTAGCCTCAATTTTAGCATAATGTTTATTTAATAAAAAAGGAAAGAAGTAAAATAAGACTTAAACTACTCTTTGTAGGGGTTGCTAACTTTGTTTTCTTTGCTTAAACTTAAAAAAATCACAACATTCTTATATTTAGTTTTTTGCAAAACTTCGCGTAAAGGTATGCGATTTAACCAAAAAGACAAATTTAAATGTTATCCTAAAAACTAATAACACAGTTCCATTTAGAAATAGAGCGCGAATCCCGAGGGTTTGTAAACCTCTGCCCATAAATTTAGAATTGACTATTTATACACGAAAAAAACCTAAAAAAATTATTTAATCATCCATATTGTGCTTTAAATTAAAGCAGTAAGATTTAAAATAGAACAACATACGTGTAGAACGAAACAAGGGGAAATGAATTAATGTAACGAACTCAATCAAACCGAGCGTTTGAAGCAATTTTGAAGGGACTCCCAAAATTTCCTTGTTTTATATACAAATGGTAATTGAACACGCAATTTAAAAGCATTGTTTTGTAATGTAAGGTCTTACGGTAGACAATCAGATTGTTATAAGTCGGGCTAGCAATAGTAATCGTATAATCCGAAATTAGTTTCATAAAGTTAAATAGAATAAAAATAAAATGAAAATAATCACTCAATGTATTTGAGTACACTTATTATAAATTACTTTTTAAGTTAAATAATTCTACGGCATCAAAATCAAAAATTAGTTTTATAAATTTGAGATTAACATTTCCCGACAAAGATATGGTAGTCTCGACGTAACGCGAAACATTCATCAATCTCAACGCACATAAATAGTAAACATTTAGCATTCCAAATTCCAATCAATCGCAGTCTGGAAGCGTGTCGTGTGCGACTACAAAGACTTGTTTCTTTGACCCTCAAATTTAGTAATTTAAGTTTTCCCCTCCGGATAGCATTTCATTTACCTCTTCATCCGATACGCTGCGTGGGACGAACTAATCTGGCACACGAAATGTATAGAGTTGTCACCTAAACTATAATCAGTATATACAACCAATTTTAAAATTAATAATCGAAAACATTTACTTTTACCTAAATACTTTCTAAGATTTTTACAAATATTCTACAACTCTTAATTCGTTTAATTTTTCTTTCGGGTCTTACATTTCTTCTGAATTTCCTCGGTATAAATAAATATCATATGATAAAGTAGTTTATAGTAGTACTAATTTATGTTATTTATTAGTAAATAAGATGAATTACTTTATACTTGCCTCTATGGGCAAGTATAAAGTAATTCATCTTATTTAGACTTACAATTGAATGTCTACATTCAGTTGTAAGTCTTCTAACTTCAATTATTTCATACGGTATTACCGCCCCAAACAAAGTGCTCATTAGTTCAAAAAATCTAAGCATTTTCGTATAATTTAACGACTCGGAAGACCGCTCTATTAGGCATTGTATGGTAATTTATCAATTTAATTTGTTTTAATACTTTTTACCAAGATAGGAATAATAAATCATTACACTACAAACTAAACGCATTGTTCTAAAACCTTTCACAAATGCAATAACTGCAGAAGTCTAATTAAAAAAAAAGAAAAGAAGAATAATTATGCCTTATTAAGTTGAACATACCTATATATAGTTTAATAACCGCAACCGACTGTATAATTCATTTATGAATAAAAAGGTGTTATTTAAGAGTAATGTAGATAAGACTATTCATTTTTTTATAAAGTTTTATTAGGAGGCCTTTGCACACATTCCTCTGTGCCGATAATTCCCTCCATTGATTCGTAACGCCTCCCGCGCCACGCTACAATGGTCGCGAGTGAGCTCCGACATTTGCCATTGTGTTGTTGTCTATGCCCTGCTTTCCTCTATGTGCAGTTATTTATGGCCTGCAATATGTGTTTATATATGTACATCACATACATTTATTTTAGTTACAAAAATGGAAAATTCTATACAATCATTATCTTTAGTAGCCAAGCGACATATTTTTCAGCTTTTAAGTTATGTATAATGTGAGAAAATAAATATATCGCCTACAATTTAATACATGAAATATCTAATTAATATTTAAGCAATTAATTGTAGTATAGATAACTACAATATAGAATTTATCACTAGAGCAAAATGTCAATTACAATTCTTTCATATTTTAAGTTGGCTAAGTTGTAATCATTTTGAGAAAAACTTATTTTTTAAGTGTTCATCAAGATTGTTTTACAATAACATTTGAAATTTTATTTTAGATAACCTTAGTATCGCATAATCTATTGTGATAACATTTAAAAGCATCGTTAATTGAATTAGATGCATCTCAAGGGGACTGAACCCACTACATAATAGTAGAAAGTAAAGCTGACATAAATGTGACTGCCGAAACTAAACAATTGTTTCTCGTGAGGGGTGGGGGCGGAGGGTGCTACACGCTTGCGAAATACGAGCACTGGGATGCTTTTAGTAGCACCGCTACTGAAAATTGCAACGTCGAAGTAATTCTGACCTTTTGTAGCCTTTACGAGTTGTCTTAATTGATCACTGTTATTACAAATATATAAAGAATGATAGATAATGGACATTAAAATACATTAAAAGTAATTTAACCTATGAGCAGTTTTTGTTTCTATTTTCTCCTTTATATTCCTTCCATAGAGACGTAGACACATATTTAAGACGTAGCAAGTGGTAGACATAGTAACAATTAACTATTAAATTAAATATAAATTCTATATTCTATGATAGTTTATATGAATTACATGTAATTATCCAATTGTAATAATTATATTGTTGAAATTTCAGTAGCGACTAATGTCGGGAAGGTCGACGGCGCACGGCGGGCAACACCAAAGGAATCTGATCACTGACCCATGAAGCTTGCAGAAAGGAAATTTTCTTCTTGCGAAGAAAATACGACAATATAAATAACTCCATTGGCCCCTACCTACCACTACATCACCCTATGACAAAAGAGTTATCGGTGCGTTGAAAACAAAAATGGCGACTTGATTTATTGCAGAGGCTCGCGCATTAGCCGCGTCGTTCGGGATCGCTGCTCGGACCGAGAAATTAAACGTCCACTTTCTTATGAGACCTAGAAATGTTTTCTTGTCCTAGATGGAAATATACAAAATAATTCTTTCGATGGACTTTTAATGACCTACTTGGTTAATGATTCGTATTTCTGCGGCTATAGCCGCATATAAACTCATGTACGAACACCACTTATAAGTGGTGTAGGTACACGAGTTTATCAGTTGTATGCAGATTTAGTATCTATCTTACGGCGAAACAAGTTATTTCAGTGCAAAACTCTTTATATTCTTACATGTTTAAGAAATTAATGTCCCGTACGTTCAAATTAATGGATTGACACTCAGTAGCTGTTAATCAAAGTAAGTTGAATAATTTCCGCATTTATTGCTGTACTTTTATTTATTTCTAATAATGTTTAACATATTTACCGTCGTTTCGCTCTACAATGTTAAACTATACACAATTTACGCTTCCATCGAATCACACTAAGACAGCCTATTATGTACGATTAAATGTGTTTATGTGGTTTTCGACTAAGGTTACTTGGCGCCCAATCTAGTGTACTCTAATGTAATACTGAAAGATGTGTGATGATAGAGATGTGTTTAGAGAATCACTCACTTTTCATGTCTCAACTATATCACAACTTAGTAATGTACAAACTTGTGGCCAACTTCAGCAAGAGAAAATACTTTTCCTGACATTAATAATTATTTTGTATTCATTTATTTGGCTGTAAAAATTTGTTGGGTTGTATATTTTTGTCAGAAATATTTTACGCACCGATAGAATAGTCATAAATTCATATTACATAGGAAGTTTCGATAGTGGAATACTTGCGGAATGTTCTAGAGAAAAAAAAATTGTGAAAATGAATATTCTGCAAGCGCCATAAATCCACACGCGACGACCGAAGATTAGGAGCAAGCAAGTGAAGCCAAAACTCGATATTGGGTGAATAATCGTCTCCACTACCGGCGCGGTAACCGGCCGGAAGCGCCAGATTTATACCCGGGCGTACCCGGGCGTACCGGCCTGTGACCGTCATGCACCCATTTATACCCGGCCGCAGCGGCCTCTGATCGTCGTGTACCCGTTTATACCCTGGTGTACCGCTACGTCATATCCGTGCTGTCGTCGCTCCGCGCTCTTCATAAAGCACCCGATATGCCTTGAGGGCCGCGATTTATGGTGTGGAAACGTCATAGGACTCGGTGTTTGGGGATAAATCATATGTGTTTGTTTTGTGCACGAGACGTCTAAATTTCTCGGATGTATGCTTGAACTGTCTTTGTATTTATGGAGTCGAAGGGACTTTATTTGGAGTTTCTCATATAATTATCTTAGTGTCAATTTAGAAATTGTTCTTATTAAATCAAGCTTTGTTCATTTAAGATATCCATCTATCTAACTTTAATGAATAAGAAAGAAAAGCTCGCTGAGTGTTAAAACAAATATTTCTTGACGACAAGAATTAATATAGAATGAATTAAACTAAAACAACACGATATCGCTAATTCAAATAAAATATCTTTTAACTAAATAAAATGACAAATGAACCATTACAAACTGAAGCTTTATAAGTTATTCTATAGATAGTTTTGATTGACAGTTGAGTCGGGCTACCGTGCGGCTACGCCCAGGTAGGTCAAAAACAATCGAACGTCAATATCAAAGATAACAAAAGGAAGAATTGGGTCACGTACCTCTGAGGAGAGGACAAAATTTACGAGCCGCATTGTCACGTGAATTGCTTATGCAATTGAATTCAATAACAACAATGCGACAGAAATAGGAAGTCAGGTATGTTTATGCGACTTTAAATTTGCGTGAAGCTTTTAGCTTTCACTTTTATTGTATAAAATTAGAATGGACAGTTCAAACGTTAAAAAAAAACAACTGTTGTTACTATAGGATTTTTTGAGTATGAGTTGGAATGGTTTTATAACAAATTACTTTCGAATCCCGGGTCGAGCAAAAATTCATGTTGGGCTTTTTCAATATTAGCCCGGAGTTTCGAATTAGTGCCCGGTATAACGATAGGCTCAGAACGGGAAAACATACGGCTAAAATGTGGGTGCTGTAGTTGCACCTCTGTCTACCTCTTTGGACAACGCAGGCGTGATGTATGATTTTTTGTAGAATATAAAAAAATCTTGATAAAATATTCTACAAAATGCAGAAAACAATAACATTATTGTGTTAATATAAGTTAGTGGTTGAATGTAGGTCTGGCCTAACCCATTTTTGTTGCTATCACACCACGGGCGCGGCGTGGCTCTCCCACGAAATTACACGAAGGAATTCAATTTTCACTAATGAACATTAAAATTAACCTATAAACCTGTAATACTATATTCTGTATAAAAAGTAAAATAGTAGCACAGTACTAATTAATACTAAAAAAAAGCAGTAACCCATACATTTCTAGCAAATTAAGTAGTTTGCAACCCATCTTATCCTGATATCAGTTTGTCGGAGATTAACGTGATGGATAATTAATTCTTCGTCTAGATGATATTAATAATTAGTACGTTTTTAAAATTTTCCATTAATTCGTAAAATTGTAAATGTACATGTAAATTAACAAAGAATTGTCTTATATTTATATAGATGTAAAAATTATAATATATTTACTAATTCAGTACGTAATATTTTTTTTAGGTTTAAGGGTAAAATAATTTAATATCCTTTCAATTAACCTATCTTACAATGTGTACAAAATTTATCTACATCGAAACTACCAAATATTAACTTAAAAGCTTCCACAAAGCTACAGTAGCGACATCTCGTCTAAATCTGTTACAATACGTCGGCGCGTTAGAAGCAACCCTCGCTCTGCTTATTTCACGAAATCGCTACCCCCAAACAACCCCAAAGCGCCAAAGTTCGCGAAACTCGACGATTCAATTTGTGCGCCATCTCTGGGATGGTGAAAGAACTAACAAAAAAGCTCGTAGTTTCAGCTTTAGCCGCCAGGGCCGCATAGTCACAGAGCTTTGAATGAAATGTAGATATTTATTGAAAACAAATTTTACGTGGTAAACTATAGAGTTGTATTTTGGCTGTCAAGGTTGTGGTAACTTTGGACGGAGTATGCAAATTAACGCGCCATTACATGGTAATTTATTTGAAACGAATGACCACTTTGCGGCGCGGTGCATCGAGCACTGAACGTTTATATGGGGACCCTGACCTTATAACACTTCAATTTATAGCTCGATGCCGTTAAACGCTCTTTTACGTAACAACTGTTGTGTCTCGAATGATGTCTTAGTGCGCTCACTGACCTTATTTTGTATTGAGCTATCAAATTTATAATTTTCGATTAGAATAGTATAAATAATACAACAATGTCAATAAATTGAAATTAGGCCAAAACTTAAGGTAATTATAAATAAAACGAGAACTTCCATAACATCATTCATTTTCATATAACAAAGGTATGTATGTGAAATGTTATCAAAAGCAAAAATATATTGAGATTATCAAAATTTTATCAAAGTCGTTCAGTGTCACAACACAGAGATTTCTCAAAGTGCGGTGTCTCGGCACACTCGACACACAGGGCATGGCCAGTGTCAATTGAGACCTCCGCATCTTATCAAACATCCACTCGCGAATAAAGACCGAGCAGGTATTTTATTTATGAGGCTCGACAATGTATTTGTAAGTGCTGTGATTTATAAAGACAGCGCCTGTAAAAACACGACCAAAATAAACAAGTGTTTTGTTTGAAAACTTATTCGAATATCGCTCGTGTTGGTGCCAACGTGAGATTGATGGTATTTGCTACATGCATGATAAAATGCTTATAAAAATTACCGTTTACCGATTTATTTTTGTCTCTTTAAAAATGTGTTACAAACAGCTTTTTAAGAAATAAAAAAAATACAATGACTAGTTTTCAGTACCTATAATACATATATGATTGGGAAAAATATATGTAGTATTTAGGGAGACATATATCAAAAAAAGAATATTGAATTAAATAGTTAATACCGTTTCAGCATGAAGTTTAAATGCGATAAAAATAAAAAGCTTTCAACTTTGAACTTGGTCAAAGGCATAACATTGAATGAGAACATAAAACAAAAATAAACAATGTTACGTTAAGCTTTATAAAAAATCGATTTCGAAATCGAATAAAGACATATTTTACTTTTTAATTTTACAATCCATTTATATCAGTTTGGTTTACACATTGCGTGCTTTTGCCTTTTACATTACTTGTGGACAGTTACTGGACTTTTTGAAACACAACTCATTGTGCTACTGTTTGTGAATTTATTGCTAAACTTGAAATTAATGCGTTCGAGTTTGATAGTACATAGTCGTAATTACAAGAAAGTACAAGAAAGTGTATTAGCAATGTACGACGTATTATAAATTATTATAAAAGACTATACCTGATAGCGAAATATTGTCTGTATCAAAATAGACAAATAGAATATTCTAGAGTGGATACGCTTAACCAAAAAATTCTGGATTCTTCTTTTGTTGACAGATTAGTAAAAACTTCTAATACTGGTATTATGCGACGCGTTTTTATAACTGCATTTCTACAACTTCAAATATCAGTAAACAAATAATTGTACTTTTTATAAGTAAACACATATTTTACCCTTTGATAAAAAAAAAACAAAACTTACCTGATCAAATTAAAGTCGTAACTCCAAAGATAAGACATCAAGCAATTTGTTTAATTATAATATTAAAGTTACAACCTAATGACGACCTCAAAAATTACCTCATTAACAAGGAATCATAACACGTCATATTTGTGGCCCCGCGCCAGATATGGCGTGTCAAGTTTAAATACTACGTGGAAATGATATGAACATGGACAAGAAATTATTGTTTTTTCATCAACAATGTCACCTGTTGGTTACGTGTTGGCACGTCAGTGGACTTCTCGGACGATGTTAACGGCCGTTTTGTCAGGAGTGCTCGCTAATGACTCGCTCAGAATTACTCACAATATCAACTTTAATATCTTCCTTTCTCTCTCTCTCTCTTTAGATGTTCCATCGCTTCGTATGCACTGTGTTGCGAAACGGTACAAGTAAAAGCACGGCTTTGAGATGCAAAACTACTGATTAACTAGAACAAGTGTTAAACGTTTAATTTGCTAAAGAAAAATTTGCAAAGAACGCGAGGTAAGGATTTTGTTCTGCATGTCTTTAGTTTACTCTCCTCGTTCCTCCATTGTCTATATCCACTCGTAAGCATTGCGTATTTCAACAAAGAGCCTTTCGTTTCGCAGAGATCCCGATAGTAGATCAATTCGGATCATGTGTTTGTCTTTTGCATCAGATATTTTTGATTTCAACACTTGGAAAAGATTCAAGGTTATGTGATATTACTCGATACATTGTTTATAAATGTTGAATAGATTCGCTAGCTTCTTGGCCGAGTTAAAAGTGTTGGGAATAGCTAATCACTGGGGTATAGGTGTCTGCGAGGACCAATCGTAATGGCGCGAGGGTGCATGTCCGCGATGGCGGCTGCGCGATAGCATTGTGCGCGCCGGCGGCGATGGCGGCGCAGATTGGCGCGGCTGTCGCTTACGTGTCGCCTCTCCCGTATCGCCGGCCGCATCGCACGCAAATTATAATCGATACCATTATTGTAATATCCGACTATAAAGCGTAATGTATATGGGACAATTTATTTTTATTTATACCTAAGTTGTCGGTGTGAATAAGGTCCATGTTATGTGATACTCGTCCAAGTGAACCAGGCGCACTCAAGCCTTTAAACCAGTCCCTAAGTTGTGCGACTACGTTTATTCATTGTTATATCGACAAAGATATAAAAAAATCGTTAGCGTCTATAAAGGGATATTCCGAATTATTGTGTGATATAGAAGAAAATTAGTAGGACCTAAGATCGGTTGCACCCCGATGTAAAGACAATGTCATTACGTTATGCTGCAGCCAAACTCTCATCAATCCTTTGTATGACTGTTTATTACAATAATACCTTACCTTCTAATAACAGATTTAGATTATACAATTAAAATAATTTCTATTCACTCGCAAATATACTATATTCATAGAAATAGGAAGGAAAATGTAAAAGGTTTATGTCGGATAAAAAACGTAATATCTTTCAAATATAATGCTCATATCTCTTTAAATACTTTAGAGAACAGTCAATAATAATGTCGGTACTAGAGCGTGAAGTTATTTCGTCAATGTGCACGCAGCCTTAAGTTAGCGCGACTATTGTTCCTTTTCTTTGCCTCGAACAAAGCGCTAGATAGGTGATCGAGAAAAATATTGTTGTTTTAATTGTGGCTTTCAACGGCGCAACATATACGCGCCGATGTTTTGTCTTGTGACGGGTTTTGACATCGTCCAGCCGCCTTTAGCGACGCCGCGTCTGACACTCTGAGCATCGCTGCACTTTGATTTTATTTTCAAACATCGGTTTCGAACACGATATGGAATCTTTGTCTCATCTCATTAATTCTCATACAATAATTGTTATTTTTTAGGGTTTAGCAGTATTATAGATTGAATATAGAGAGAAGTAAAGCGGTATTGGTCATTAAATATGAGGCAGTCTGCTTCTGTATGTATGTTACATATCAAAATCAATTTAGAATAAAGAATACATCGGTATACTTTTAGGTTAAGGCGGAAATAAAAAAATATTCAAACAAATTTGTTCTATGAATAGAAAGCACATTTGTCTAGAGTAAAATAGTATATTATTTTGTTTGTACGAAATCAGACAACACGTTGAACCCAAGATTTGAACACTTGGCTAATGTTTTTGCCAAAGTAAACAAACGCCATCCATCATAAATATTTATAAACATGATTACGTGTTGTTCTAGACGCCCACCAACGAGGCATGTGTAACAGTAATGGCACGTAGGCCGGCCGCTTGTGGAATAGAAAATTGTAGAAAGTTCTTGGCACCGAGTAGCAGATGTTGCAAGATGCAGTTAAAACTATAACTCCGAACGGTGAAACTTACTTTAGGTTAGGATCGGACAGATGAATGGATATGGATTAGTGACACGAGCTGAATATTGTACGTTAGCAATAACTCCGTCTAGCCCTTTGGAGAAATCAGGTTAAGTTAGCGATTCATTTTCGTGACTGCGTCCGTCGCTGGACGAAAGCAAAAATATCACAGCGCGAAAGAAAAACTTTCCTAAACGAATGTTAATAGCATCCCACAAGCACTGCTATAACTTGACGGGAATAAAGGTACTGACTAATAACTACATTTACAGAATTCTAAAAGGTAACTTCCTTTATCGAAGAAGGTAGCAAATAAAGAAGCGAAATTATATTATACCACTCTATGGCCACACACTTCTACTAAATGATGTTCTAACTATTTAAAAGTCTGTGCTATAAAACTATTTTTCCATACTCTACTTTTAACAACAAATAAATCAAACGTCGCTGCAGCTATTCTTTACTTATAGAACTTTGAACTAACACTAACATGCAAAACGCGATACTGAAGCGTTACTTTGCATGTTCAAGAATAAACTAGTTCAGAAGTGTATCAAAGTCACTTACAAACAAGGCGTCCGCACAACAACCTTCCTTATCAATAATTGAACAAACTAACGCCAGTCAAACGCATCCGGCACTACAAATCGAAACCGAGTCCAACGACAGCCGGCCTCAGGAGATGTCACACCGCGAAAGCTCACAACGAGGTGTTTAATGATGCAATAATTTGCATAGCCAGCCGACGAAGCGAAACTCGAGCTATTCTCACGTCTGTCTTTACAGACGTCCACACTTTCCTTTTAGAGCTACGACTCTTGTTATATTAAAAAAAAACTATAAGCCTGTGTAGTAAGGGATAGGCAGATGATCAATTTGTGCACTCACTTTTCTATGATGTGATATGAGGCACAAATTCCAGTCACTGCGCTCGAATCGAATTAAAAAACCAAATACGACTTTGCCTGACACGGGAATCAAACCCGCCATTACTGCGCCACATTGCACCACGAGGTTTTTGATTTTGTCTTTTGTGAAATATTAATTTATTTTTAACACACTGAAGAATAAACTTCAGATACGCACTTACCATTTGATTACTCCACGGACCTATGTCGATTTAGTGGTGAAATATTTACCTGCAAATGAAAAGGAATCACATTACTATGGGAGCAAACATAAACAATCAAACAAATGTAAGCAGTGTTATAAAGGAGCAGGAATTGAAAAACGTGTGGAATCAATTAAGGTTCGGGCCGAGTGGGTCGGCATCAGGCCGGCTCGCTAAACCCCGGCGCACAATCTGACATTTATGAGCGCTATAAAAACGCTCAAGCAGTGACTTTTACTACTTGTTTAGTGAACATAAATGTCTTTGCCTCGCCCGCGCTCAACATCGTACGTATTTAAAAGCTCACTGTTTCGTGCAGTTTTGTTTCCTTTGAAGCCTCTTTATTAACTCTTATGCAATTGTACAATGTTTTGGTTACTTCTCACTTGTGATTTATATTTGTTGATTGTAATATTATAATTAAATAGCTCTGTCGTAGTGTTAAATATAAATGAACGAAATATACATTTATTTATAGAACAAAGAACAGCAATTTGGTTAATAACATCGCTTTCGACAGCTAATCTTATTGCTTTTAAGCTCTCGTCCTGAACGGCCATACTTCTTCATCCTTTAAAATAAAAATTTATTAGAAGTACGATGGTAGATACGCGAAATAATGATTGAAAGCTGATCAAATGACTTTCTTGTTGCCACAGTGATAAAGTAAATTCATTTCAATAAACAATTCAAAGCCCCTTTCTATTCGCAAGATAAAACTCATTTATGTAAATAAAATTCACGACGACCTTGAATGCCCGAAGAGTATACTATTACAAATCTTTCCAAATAGGTCACTGATTACCTGAATTAGTTATCAGCTCCACTGGTCGCCGTTCAACTTTTATAGCCTAGGCGTTAAGTATTCCGTATTCGTGCGTCTTTTACGGTGCTAGATATGTATTATCATTTTGGCGCAGGCCACCCGCGAATGTTGCTACATACCTCCAGGTACCACGCGGCCTTCGGCGAATAACAATATTGTGACTCTACGCGACGGCTATAAGAATAATAGACGGCTTTGATTGCGCATCGATCCGTTTAGATGACTAATCAGTGTTTATAGCGTTAGATTGTTTTGATTTTTTCATTAGAGATGACAAATTCTATCAAAAGATTATATTTGTCATCTCAAGGAGACAATTAAACACCAATTGAGTCAGAATTTTTTTTATTAAATTATCCGAAGTATTTAATCTCTCACCGGTATTATAATAATGTGGAACTTTTGTTATTATCAATTTCGTTTGAGTTTCTTATAAATCGTCTTTACCGAAGAGTAGATCGTGCGACGTCAGTTTTCGACAAATGTCAATGAAGTTGTATGTACTTTAAGGAATAATAATTTTGTGGCGCAGTTAGAATACAAATCGATCGAGCGATTCACGTAAAGCTTGGTATCCGAGTGTCGTATTGATAATTCTTATTTTGGATTATTTTACGACTATCCATGACGGCAAAGGTCAGTGGACGATGCAACACGAGACCTTCAAGCCCTGTTTACTATTCCTTACCGGCCTTTGTATAATTCAAGCACCAAAAGAAAGTCCTTCTGCATACCATAGTGATGTATTCGGCTGAGCCGTACCTTGTTTTCGCCACAAATTAGACGATTAAGAGTCGACGGGTGACGCTATATCTATTCAATTAAAGCTGAGTACGCCCCGGTCACCTACCGCGGCGATTTTTAATCGTATGTATGCAACGTGCGAATCGTGGTGACATTTCGCATATCAATGCGATGGACAAATTGGTGAAAAAAAAATCGCAGCGCGTGTCGAGCGGAGGTGTGATCGGTAATTTTAAAATTATTGGTCCAATATACTTTTTTGGGCTGTATATTTTTTATAGGTGTTGTATCAGTATATCCTTAAAAGTAAATGTCATTTCAGTTTTAATCGTTTTATAAAACTCCGTTTAAAGAAATATATTCTCATTTTAGAATTAAATTCAAAAATATGTTTAATAAATATTAATAATTCGACTTTAAAATAAGAACGATACCATTATAAATAAATTTTACGTCTATCTATCTCTCTTAATAGTTAAAAAAAACTCAATTTATATTCTTGT
The DNA here is from genome assembly GCA_016277805.2 of Papilio aristodemus. NCBI lineage: Eukaryota > Metazoa > Arthropoda > Insecta > Lepidoptera > Papilionidae > Papilio > Papilio aristodemus. The sequence goes on along the minus strand of JAABKM020000032.1, from coordinate 4,799,089 downwards.
CGCGTCGTTCATAGTGAGTTTAATATTTAAAAAGACATTAACAGCAGCCCATAAACAAACAGACTAGAATCAACGTGTAATAACAGTAAATTCAAATCAACAAACTCGTTCCGATCGCTGTCGCGTAAACCGTATTTAATTTATTCATTAGTTTCCCCGCTGTATGGCTTCGTCCGCATCAAATATAGGTGTGCAATTTATAAGAGTGTTAATGTTCGCAAAGCGTCGTGCATTGCAAATTGACGGCATGACGTGCGCTCGGACGTGTTCACTTGTCTTCATGCCGACTTCTATTTTATTGGATCATTTCGACCACTTCAAGCGTCTACGTGTAGTTATTATAAAAAGCGTTTATCGTAATGGTAACTATAAGTGTGATCCAAATAATGAGATGGCAATTTAAAACAAAAACACAATCAGTTAAGGTGAGATAGTGTTGAAAGAAGTTCACTTAATGAACGCTTAACATCGAGTAATGAACGTTTAAAGTGGAATAAAAAATTAAAAGCTTGTAATTATAGATACGACTTGTATTAAATACAAGTCGTATCTACAATTAAACATTAAAGAGGTATTAAGAAATAACTTAAAATCAAACAATTTTAATTCTATTGCACTCGAAAGCGTTCTTCTTTAATCAGTTAGATGTATTCCGACTCTAATATTTGGCCTTAAATATAGTTAAGACGTATGAAGGCGTGAATAAGATTTTTGTTGGCCATACTTCCAATGAAATTTTTGTGGTAGAAAAAGAAGCAGCTATTATCTACAAGCAGCAATTATAACCAACGACTATACAGATGTGGATTTCAGTTGAGTCTAGTGATATAATTTGTTCATCTTTCATCACATGAATAAATAGGGCGCATGCATCTCCGCTGCGTAATTTGTCAGATACGTTATCAGGTCAGTAACAGGCGCCTGGCCGCGGCCATGTCTGACACTATATCTTTCAAGCGACTGTAATGGACACACGCTAATTGTGTCTTGATGCATTAGTCTTGAGTGCTCGTCATGTTTTTAAATTAAACACAGATTATGTCTCTAGTTTTATTTTAAAAGATAGAATGTAGATTCAATTCAATTCTTAAAGGCTTATATGAAGTAAAACACTTTTGCGGGACTTTGCTAGAAGATAGAGGTTTTTCCTAAGGTTCAAAAGTCTTATCCATCACGTTATCACCGCATTAGGTCGATGAATTAATAATTTATAGGTATAGCAAAAACATAGAAAAGAAATAATAGACAATGTTCAAAAAGTAAATATGTTCAAAAAAGGTTTTTTGCCAATCATTTGATATGTGATAATTTAAACTTGGTCAGTGTTCTGTCAAACAAATCAAAACAATCAAATGTTAAATCTTCAGCTTCGTATCATGAACTCAATCGTTATCATCGATACATGAAACATTAAGATATAAGTGGAGATTATTGCTATCACGGCGATTTTTCCATTACCACAATTCTAAGACTTTTGTCATTTGTCTTTTAAAAATCATCTGCTTTTCTTCAACAAAAAGGAAAGTAAAGTCTGTCCCCAAGGACAGTGGGTTAATGTCTCGTTCAGTACTTTATGCGCGAAAGAGCCGCTCTACATATTTAATTTTTGCAAATGAGATTAAAATATGTAAACATACAAAAGAAAAACTGCATGAAATAAACATAATTTTATTTCTTGTTTAAAATTACAAAAGGTGTTGTGATGAAAAATGTTTTTGTGCATCAAATTATATCTCTCGTTGCAATACTTTACTGTTTGTATCAGCTGTAGCTAAATTTTCTATCTTAGATATAACAATAAGTACCATAATCCATAAAGTTTAAATACGGCAGATATGAAGTAACGTTAAATAAAAAAAGTGTAATTTTTATAGTTATTTCTAATATTAATAAGACATTAAAACAAACAGATTGGAATACAAACTAGATTATTAGTTATCTTAATAATTTTAAACCAATTGATAAAAGATTTGATACAATCTTAATAGCATTACACGGTATAATGATCAATTGCTTTTATAGGCCTAACCTCAAATTACAAATTGGACTATTCAAATGATATGAATTGTACTAATTTCCATAGTTCGAAATCGAAATCTAAGAATAGTATTAGGTTTCATTGTTATTCGATTTAGAATTTAGCAAATGATATCCGATTACAGCAGTTATTAAAGTAGTACTGTGATTATTATTATTTTCATGCACATTCCTGAATATATCTTTTAGTCTTACCAGACATAAGTCATGATAAACTAAAATTTATACAAAAAATATTGCTTACCGATACAATCTATGCTAAACCAAATCCAAAATTACAATTAAAAAATATTTAAACAAACAAGAACAAACACAAATATTTACTATAGAATGGGTAAAATAATTATTTTTTCATACTGACAACGTATTTATCTCTCGGGACTAATTAAGATTCATTAGTCGATTAAAATCAATGACAGACACATTTATTAATTGTTATATTAATTTTGGATTAAGGAATAATGCAGTTCGAATGTAAAACGTAAAGAAATCACACGTTATCAACATTCAGCGACTTTTTAAAATACAACCGTAAGGACGTTTCCCGCGTTACAAGATCCGTAAAAATCCTAATTAAAATAAAAAAATGGCGGTTTGTGTTGTGAAATCGATTGAAAGTGCACGCACATTATTCAAAATAAATTATCAATTATCTGAAGTATACTAATCTGATAAGGACCTATGTATATCTAAAATACTTTAGCGCTGAGAAGAATAAGTGTATTTGGTGTACATATGGCGAAATGTGGGTGCACTAGTTGCTCCTCTGCTTACCCCTTCGGGGAATTTAAATTAGCATTTGTGTGTTCTTTTAGGTATCTTTATGAATTATTGTTACAATCCAGTACATTGGCAAGCGGTCCAAATGCACTCGGCACTGATATAAACGTTAATCGACAAGTGTCGAAATTATTAATTACATTGGACATTTGAGCGCGGACGCTGCGCATGCAGATTGGTATGCTAACGAATGATTAACTATGTATGTATTGCGAGTCCAGATTTAGTTTTGCGTTGTTCGAATTTGGCTGTCAATCAAAAATTTCAACACCAGCAAATATAAACGTAACACGTCACAGTGTGATTGTGTCCGTGAAAGGAAGTGGAGCTTAAAAGTTTTTTTTAACTTAATTTAAATGTCATAAGAAATGTGGTAGGAAAAATTAATTGCGCGTTGTTACCCTGTAATGCTGCTTAGATTAGAAATAAGTTTTTTACAATGTGGACTTTAAAAATAATATACATACCAAACCTATAAAATCAAATATGATATAGGCCTTAAAAGAAATAAAAACAAATTCGAATAATAAAAACGCAAACAGCCTGTATATGAACATATTTTACCGAGAGACTGAAGAAACAATAATGTCGTGTCGGCAGTGGAAGTAAATTGTCCAGTTTGCTAACATTAATAACAACATCTCAACAAGTCACCGCGCCACATAAAATTTCTGCGCCATTTGCCGAGCGGTCCTCGCGTGATGCATGACGTGATTTGTGACGACTACGACGTATGAGCAGGACGGCACATCAATATGAAATAAAATGTTATTAATACTGTATTTCGTAATCTCGATTATAATGTACCTTGTTCTTCACACGATTATGTCATAAAGAACATTGTTTCTAATTTGTTCAATACTTACTACAATATAAGATTTGTAAATAGATAGAAAACTAAACATGATTGAACGAAATTATATTCTAATATTTCAAGGCATACTAGCATTAACTTAACAAAAACTTAAACAAAAAATGATATTTACGTAACAATCTTTCCTGCAAAAACAATCAAAATTGAATCTCAGGTATTCAAACTCGGTTATACACGGGCAAATTTCAATATAGCTTATGCTACTTCTGAATGATATAACATAGTATGAGAACTTATCCACTACGAACAAACATATTGATACAAGTCAGGATTTATGACACTCCTCGGTAGTAATACTTATATAAAAATAAATAAGTAACATCATAAAAAAATGTAAATTGAATGGTGTTATTGATAAATCTTGGAATTTTATTTCACCTGCATCTTTATTTAACATCGCAATACCGAAATAGAGATTTGAGAACATAGCCATGCAAATTGATTCCTACGTACTTCCGAGACCGTATGCCAAACGTCTATGAATTCGTTGGCGATGGTCGAGAATAATTTTCGAATATACGTCTGAGCAAATAACATCTCAACGTTCCCACAAAGTTAAATAATACACAGTGAATGTGGGATTCTGTTACAAATGTCTTGCTGGCTTGTAAAATGTCAGATTTTCTAAGTTATTACCGTCTGTTAATTTTCAGAAAGCGTCTTTTTGTAAATAATCTCACAAATTTTGTTGGCATATTTCATGTAATTTAGCAAATGATAAAGGAAGTTTTAAATTTCCAACTTTAGCATGTCTTGGTGTATGTTGTCGACTGTACAGGACAGTTTAAACATTAGAGCCTTACGAATGCATTATACAAATGTTTATTAATACAAGAACAGTTAGTCACAGCGTCAAAAGGAAGTCCATTGAGCTTTCTCATGTTAATATACAAGAAACAAATCCACAATTTCCATATCGATATTTCCCGGAAGCGAAACCGTGTCACACTGGCACCTCCAGGTCGGTCCGGCATTAGCATGCGCCGAGCAAGTGATCCAGGAGTTATCACGTCTCGAATAGAATAGAGCATTATGTTTTATGACCCCTTGTCCGCCTTACTGGTCTCTGTATTCGATTCTGGAATGCTAAAACGACGCAACCGCTCGGTACCGATTGATACGTAACCGATACAAACATCGTTTTGTTCTATCAACATCGATCTATCGATTAATCAATTTTTAATATCGATGTTTTGATCTATTGACATTGAACTTGATGATTAATACTCATCATTCGATGAATATGTCAGAATTGAAAACAAATTAATGCATTTATGACGTAATAGTTAATTGTTAAATTTATCTTTTTTAAAAACTGATGTAATCATGTAGGTTTAAACTATAATACATAATGCAAAATTTAAATAAGATAATTCTCCCTGAATAATACGAGGTTCTGTTCTGGTCGCAGCTTTCAAGGCTAGCGCTGCTATGAAGGCCTATTTAAACTTAAAATGTACAGTCGGCAGTTAAGTAGTAGAATACTGAAATTATCAATTAAAAGCTGAATGTAATGAACAAATATTTAAGTATAGAATTTGAATCTGAAATGTTTACCATTAAAGTCATTAAAAATACTTATAATAGTAATATAAATTTAAGTACACGTAAGTAATGTAAACATGCATGTCTTTTTGTCAACACAATATCATGTAACCTCACATAACAATATTAGGTACTGTAATATGTCTGATAAAAGTTTGTTACAAATTAGTTTTACAGATGACTTATTAAAGATTAAAATGAAGATAACAGTATTATCTCAGGATAACCGAAACGAAATAGATTGTTGAGATGTTTAACCGAGTGTATGTATACGGTACGTCACCAGTTAGGTAATGTGTTAGCATGAATCTGCTATCTGTACCGAGATTAGAATGTCGCCGGGGAGGCAGGCAACTTGCATATGTTCAAGTGATTTTTCACGGCTACGGAACCCGTGTTCAAAGGGCACGCAGCGCGGTGTCGCAATCACGATCCTTGATCACGACTGGCCCTCTACTATTTATTGCGTCCACTTTCCACACTCCCGTTACTCGAATATAATATCTATTAGAGATACTTTAAGAGCGAAGCGTATCGCAAAAACAATTCGGCCGTATTTATTTAGAGTTCTGTGTGTCTGACCGTCGACATTCGACCTTATTCTAATTAGAATAGAAGACTATTTGAATGCATCCCGTGTTGGTCGAGTTAGCAAAATGTCTCTAGACCGTGTCGCTACTACCCGTAAATGCATTAAGTTTGTTTTAGAGATAATAATCGTTGCGAATGCGAATGCTTTGTTGTCTCAGAGATAGAGTTGTCGTCAGTGATTTATTTTTGGTCAAGTTTCGTTGGACTTAATAGAGATTAAAACAATGCCGTATAATGCGAGCAGTGAAGAATTCCATTTTATTCTATGCCTTTATTTGGAGATAGTCTCATTTTTCAACAAATTGTTTCTTGGACAATTGTCCTAAGAATTTCATACCCAATGTTAAGTTATTACATTTCTGGTCAAGGAAATATTTTTTTAGTAATTCTTAAACTATTCATTTTGTAAATTTAAAATGATCTTAGATTGTTAAAATACGAAAATAATTATTCAATTTTACTTCGCCTAAACTGCATGCATTGTCGATGTTAATTTTATAATAAATATATTTACAAACTTTATTCAATGTATAACAGAGATTTATACATCAGACTTTATTATGCCACGGTCGAAACTTTTCTCATTTCCCCTCTAGTTTCGACGAAAAAAAGAAAATATCAAGCTAACCTGGTTTATTAAAATAATTTCGATAAAATGCGTGCGGGTGCGTTTCGATACTGCCGTATGTCACGCGAACTAACTTACAAATTTATTTCTACATTTAACGAAATTAGAAGACAACAGTATCGCAATCAAAATAAAGACTAAAATTCATAATTCCTTGTTTTATGAATTGTTGATATATTTGTAGATTTATTACATAAAACTAATCAGTGGTTGAAACTGTCCCTGAGACGTACAGAAACATTGTATTCATAAATATATTAGGAATACTTATGTGTGGGTGACACGGAAAAGTCAATTAGAAAAATGTAAATTAGTTTACAACGCTATCTTTTTCCTCTCGTAGCTACCACCAAGTAATAACTATTTGTACCTATTAATAGCATTAAGATTAATTTGTAAGTTGGAATATTATTGATTGAAAAGTCACTAGGACTTATTGAATTTTAAAAATAAATAGAACTAAAGTTGTTTATTGAATTACAGTATGGTATTAATTATACTTATAAATTTACTAAAATTAATTTGTCCTTATATATTAAATATTCTTATGAACTATGTTATGAAGGTTTTTTTATATTTCAAACAAATATATTAAACTTTTTAAAACACGTCGAGTATCATCAATCGAAAATGCACCTGACAAATAAAAAATTAGTCAAGTTGTCAACACAGAATTTGTAGATCGAAAGCTATTCTTTTGGTCCATATTTTGTTTATAGCTCTAGTTGTGTAGATATAAACAACTGTCGCACAAACACCCCCTTACATCTTGCTCGAGTAGATTCTCCGAAGGGGCGAAGTGGGGGTCCGACGTAGACAAATGACGCGATGCCAGCGTCCCTAGCGGCGGCTGGATGAGTTATGACCGCCAATCGAGAGCGGTCCCGCTAGCGGCCATTTTTAATTTTTAAGGGTAGTTACCCCTATTGGAATAGTATTATTAATGATGTATGATGCACTCGCTTTGGGGGTTCGAATCGAGCAAGTTCGAATAAACAGATGGTGACAATCTATATCTACATCAACGCAATGTTACCTACTACGATTATTTATGAAGGACTTATTATTAAAAAAATCTTTATGATTGTTAAACTGAACGCACTCGTATCAACGGACCCTATGGTTATAAATAAATACATAAAATATGTAGTAAAAACTTATTAATAAACTAAATATAAATTATTTTATTTCAATATTATTATTTTAGGAATTTTAATTGTATAATGGTAAGGAGTAGTAGATATTAGAAGTACGATAAATTTCTTGATATTTAATTTTTTTAAGCAAATAAATATTTATTATAAAAAGATTATTTCTAAATAAGATGTTATTCATTTACCTAATTCCTTAATACACAAATAATCCTCTAGCTTTAAATAGTATTAATAAAACTACTGTTTCAACTGTAACTTCTGTTTTAAAAATAACCTTGTAACTAAATAACAAATTGAAACATTAAACAACCATCAGCTTTGCCATAAATCACGCCCTCTAACGCCATAATATTGAACTACGGGACATTTGTCGCCACACTATCTTCTCAATCTCGCTCGCATGATGAACGGCCACTTTTATTGCGATACACGCTTGTTTATTTGCTGTGGTCGTAATAGAACGTCAATAAACGATGTTCGCAACTGAGTAATGTTATAAAATATTTATAAATAACGTGTGTTGAGCGATACGGATCGTGGTAATGTCACATTGAATGTGAAATATAAATTTTAAACAGCGACATCTATTGACGGATAGATATAATACAAATTAAGTAACAAAAATTGAATCATGTTTAAAAGTATTATGAACTACAAAATTGATTGATTTTAAATTCGTAAATATTGTTTTTAAATACAAAAGTGAATGAAGCAAGTATATCTACGCGATATAGCACATTAATAATTCATTTCTAATAAGGAGGTATTGACGTAATTAGTGCAATTATTTGCCCACCCAGTCGGCTGTAGGCACTCGGCGCGCCTCGGCGACTGCTTCGAGGATAGTGTAATTGAATTATTTATCTTTAAGTTAAGAACATAAGATAAATACATTCTTTACCTTTATAGAATACGATGAGGTTAAACCGCGTGCGTAATTAAACGAACGTTGACAATGGGCCGTGGCCTCGCTCTTAGATCTTTCTCAGATAACCTTTAATTTATTTAATAGAACTTGCTTACGCGTTGGTCGTATAATATGAATAATATACGAAGCTTTTTATAAAGTTTATATAGTTCATGTTCCTAAATAACAAAGATTTTCCGTTGTGAGCATTCACTTTATAAAATAACTCATAATTTTTTCCCCTCAACGTTTCTTTTTTTTGCATGTTGTTTTAATATATGACGTGAAATTTATAAAATTTTTAACACGAAAAATTTTAACAAATAAGTACACAGCTTTAGATTCGATAGATGTAACTGATTAAATAAAACAAAATACCATTGAATCCACCTAAGGCAGTAATCAATAAAAATATAAATTAATAGCTAGATATTAACTTGTAACTGTCTCAGAGGCTCAGTGGTATCGCTTATTACGTATACGGTACGGCTGTAACGTCCCGGGTTCTGTTGCCGCGTCGGGACAAATGTTATTGGGTTTTTTCAACTTGATATCAGCCCGGAATTTATATGTGCCCGATATGGCGGTAGGCTCGCCCCCATCACATTATGGGACAGAAAAATATATGGCGAAATATGGGTGCATTAGTTGCACCACTGCCTACCCCTTCGGGGAATAAAGGCGTGAGTATGTTTTTTTATTAAGTAATTATTAATACTATTATTTAAATGTAACTCATTAAGCTTTAGTGCGTAGTAACGCAGGCCTGAGATAAGGATAATTAAAGGTCATTATTTAGTTGGGCACTTGTAGAGATTAATATAGAGCACGGGGTCAGTTTGACCCTCGAGTTGCTGAGACCCGCAGCGTAGGTTCAAATTCGGGAATGTCCACAATTAGTGAGGGTTAAAAATTTATTATCTAAGTTTCCGATAAGAATGCACATTAAATTTAATGCGTGTAATAAATACGGCTCGTAAATTTTAACAAACAAATAGTTGAATGAAACGAATTACTCTATTACTATTATTTTTTAAAGATAATTACTTAATTTTTGTACATGATGTCAACAATTCAATACAGAGAAAGTAAATGTAAAGCATGAGTTCTATTAAATATCTAATCACCGTTCTTTTAAACATAGAAAACATTTATTATTGTTTTTTTTTTCAAAATTTATCTCGTTAAGAAGCATTATGTTCTTTATTCATTTTAAAGATCACTTACAGTTTTATAAATTAGTATAAAATTCGTCAATAACTCTTGTTAATAAATTATCATAGGATGTTTATCTGTGGAAGTTATTGTACATTATATGGGAACAATTACACGACCATTTATCACTGAGATCCTGCGCCAGTATATTGCCGGGCCCTCGGGCGGTAACAACCCTTCCAGTTTGAATTACGCCCTTTTTAGGCGACATCCTAACACCCGACTTACTTACAACTTTACACTTGATTAGCTGCGGTGACTTTGAAAAGTGGATTGTGTATGACTTTCGAGGGATTCGGCGATGATTTATTAATACTTCTACTTTAACATTAAACCTCCTTTCTTACACCATAAAATACCTATCCAAAAACAATCGAGGAATATTTGTTTTATTCACATATTTTGTGTAATTTTTAGGAAAAATCTTAAAGTAAAAGACTTACAAAATAACACTCAAGAAAAGAACTAACAGCAGTAATAAACTAAACAAACTTGTAATGCCAAAAAAAAAAACAAATATTACCAAAATATAAAACAACGAACAATACCGGCGCCATTATATCCACAGATAAGATAACCTTCGTAGTTGTTATAAAACTAAACGGAAAGTATTTGCAAAACAGTGGTATAAATGATAAGTAACGCGGATAGGTCCAAACAGGAGATTAGTTACGCAGACGGTTGTAACGGCATTTTAAGAGACGCCGCTAGCTGCTCGCATAAATAATTTTGGCATGAACAAATGAGCCAGCTGATTAATGATTTACGTAGCCAATTCCGCGCCGCCCAGGAGGGAACGCGCCTGTATATAATGTAACACGTGTACTCACGCCTTTATGGAAGAGGTTAATTCTGTATTTGTTTTGATAATTCTGTTTACATTGAATATCTTTTAAGTCGTTCACTGAGAAATAAAAGTTTATGTTCACAACGGAGAATCTTAAGGGTCAATAGTATGTGTTTGTTGTACACTGTATTACAGTTTACAGATAAAATAGACATAAGTTCTTTTAATGTATGTAATCTATATAAATGTATCGATTAAAGTCACGTTTAATGAAACCTGACTAATCGTTGTGTCAATTAAACCATCTTGATAACTAATTTACGTTTCAATTCTTGCGCATAATCCGCAAAATGCTTGCGTGTGTAATTTAGAAAGCGTCAACAACAGAGCCTCCCTAAGGGTCCACTTTAGAGGGTCAAGAGGTCTGCACAAAATTTTAGATTTAACCATGATTTACAAGTTTACAACCCTCTTATTTGAAGCCACGGTATCTGTTTGGGAATATTTGCTATCACAAGAGAAAAATCGTAGTCGTAGACATATTTTGATCTCTAAATATAATATGTAGATACGTCTTTTTATATTTTTAGTAAATATCACACTTAATAATTTACGTAATAAATAAAGGCAATCACTGGTTATTTTCAAGATAAATATCAATATTTATTCGCCTATTTCGTTACTAAACGGAACCTAAATTAAATATGTAGTGAAAATCAATTTGATCTTAGACTAAAGTAGAGCGAGCGGAGTCTAATTAATGAATTGTTTCGTTTGGGAAGAATCTCCAGCTCATGTAAAGTTCTTTGTACAAAATTAATTGAAGGTCAATAGAATAGGGTTTAATATAATAAAATGGCAGCTTAATATTCGTATTAAATCAATATTCTAAGCTAGAGGTCTTCGTAAGATTTACTGGATAAAATTGGCTTCCATTTAGCATCGGCACCGATATCACAATACCGACTGCCGGCCGATTTAAATTTATTTCGGACGTCGGTAACTTCCAATTTAAACCTCTTAATCCTCTATGATGTATGTCGGTATTCGGCGGGATTAAAAGTTCCACGGAAAATAACCGGGAAAACCTTTTCCGGGGTCGGATTGACCCGGGCAGGAGCGGGATTAGGCGGCCGGGATTGGATATACATAAATCTCGGACAAGGCTTTAGGTCCGACGCAATTAAGCCTCGAGCGCTGATATGTCATTCGTGACGAGCGCAGGGTCGGGCCGATACTAATCGCGGCTCCCTAAGCGTATGCCCACGTTTAATTTCAATATTAAAATTCAGATGCGTCCGTTTACATCGGGCGCGTTCCGTGCGCGGACCCGTAAATTATTCAATTTCATTGTAATAAAACAAGCGTGACCGGTGCTTCGGCGTGAAAACTTTTCAGCGATTACGGTTTGAATATAACAAAAAGCGCGTATCGATCGGCGCGCGGCGGGGACGGGCGAGGACGGGCGACGCACTCGTACATCATGCGTCAGCTTGCCAGGAAGGGTTGGCCGCGAGTGCAGCGATGACTTATAGTTTATATTAATACGCTTCGAACACGGGAATCCAATCCGATGTTAATTAATTAAGACGGAAAAGATTTTAATGGAAAGTTGATGTATTAATATCCTGGTACCCAGGTAGGTACATGATTGTATCTCTTTGGACGGCTTGTTTTCGTTTCATAAGATGATATCTTGATTTATAAACGGTATCTTTATGGGTATATAAAACTTAGAAGGTGTTGTCTTATATTTAAAAATAATTTCAATTTACTTCAACTTACTTAATTTACTTTACCTTAAAACTGGTAGTAATGGAATTAGGTAGACCAAAACTGTTGTAAATAAAACGAACTAAAGAATTGACTAGATATGACATCCCGTTCCAATGAGTCAATAAAGTATGGAAGCGGAGTTTATCAAATAGTTGTCAAATAGTTTTAAAGTGGCAAAAATACAACATTCAACATACTAATTAATATAAACGAATAAATAATTATAAGAAGGAGCATATGCGTAAAGATGAAAGTTACAAAAAACCCTTTTAACCGTCCTGGTGAAGAAATAGAAAGCGAAAAAAAAAAAGCTTAAACAAGTTATGCGGGGAGGCAAGATAACCAACCCATAAATGACTGATTTATTACACTTTAATTACGGCAATTAGTTACGCCTCCGGTGTTATAATTCCCATTGACATGTACGCAAAGCTACTTCATACTAAGTTAAAAAGTCTACACCTAGCTCGTTGCATGCTGATCGATCGTTACTACAATGATTTAAACGGTTAACACTACGTCAACTACATAATGCATCAAGATTCAGGCTGTTCCATCTTTAAATGGAATAGGCGCATACGTTACTTTTACTTACTTAAAGATAATGTATTACGGTAGCTCGGTTAAGGAAAGGGAATGTTTATTTTAAACATATTTTGTAATTTAAAATGTCACCTTTTTCTACACTTAAGGTGTAAAGGTTGATGTTTATGCAAAACGGTCAATGTTTTATAAGTTAGTTTCCTTTCTTGGATTTTGAGGTGTAACCAAACAATAAATTCTAAATAAAACCTGAATAATCCGCTTCGATAGGCTTCTGCAGTTACTGTCAAATCTATTGAATAAAACTTTTAATTTTTATAAATAAACTTATTAATAATAGTTTAATAATGTCTTAAATTATTCCGTTACTGAGCTTTAACTCTTTTTTTTATTTTGTCTCCATGTCTATTTTAGTCAATCTAAAAACTCCAAATCTTTTACATTATTTAATAAATATATTTTACGAAGTATAAATTATAAATAACAAACTTCGATTACAATCAAAGAGAAAAATAAAAGCTAATTATTAATGCAATTAAAGTAATTCCTCTCTGGAGATATAATATATTTTAAAATTACTTGTAACTTAATATAATTAGAATCTATTCCACACTTTTTTGTCCGGATGTAAGCGGCCATTAAAATTAGGGTTGGGTCACAAAACTCGCGGGCAGGGCAGCTCCGAGGCGCGCCCATGCCACGACTGAGGCACGGTAAAAAAAAAACTTGAAAATATACAATGAATAACTGCCGGTACCGATGCCGATGAGATGAAAGATTTCTCAATGTCCGAATGTTGTTCTTGTTACATGTAACTCAATATTAATATTTGATTTGCTTTTATTTCGCGATGAACATAAAACGTTCACAGCATGTGCTCAATTTATTCAACGGCCTTATTTCATTTTGTTATTGTCTCCTTTAAAATTACATTGTTTTAATTTTTTACGTCATAACTGTTTTAAAATTGTTAACCGTTATAAGAATCTGTCTAATCTGAATAGTTTTATTCATTAAATTGATTATATTGATAACAAATTATTAATGTAGATATATCAAATCAAGTAATTAGTATTTTTATTCGTAGAAGTATTTCTTCGTCTCATCTATGATATAGAATTTATTTTTTATATGAATTGTATATTTCTTTTATTTACTCGCATACTACACATTATTCAACTAATTGTAGTAATCATTATACCGACTAAAAAATTTTACCCCGATGCCTGGGGCTTCGCTTTTATCTGAGCGATGTCTGACTTAAAACAAAAATCACACGCATAAACTAGTATTATGCGGTTTGGAAATTTTATAATAATACTTTTTTTTGTGTTTGTCATACCTATTTAAAACACTGGCACGCAACGAAAGTTCATTTAATAACTGGTAAAATTAAAAAGCAATTTGGTAACCGTTACTAATTTAAAGGAGGCGAGCGCTCAATTTGGGGGCGGGGGGAATGGGCCTAATCTAAAAGCTGTCAGTCGGCGCGCAGCTGCGCCCGCCGCGTATGTATACCCACCCTTATGTTCGTAAATAGATGTTCCTATCTGCGGCGCCATTCATTTTTTATCCAACTCTAAGGCAATTTCGCGTCTTTAAGGTTGATTTTAAATACGTAATATGCGAAGCCAAATAACTTAAATATCTTTTTTATTCTTTGTTGAAATAATTGTTGAATAGAAAATTTAGACGAAAAAGGAAAACGTATAATTATCGTTAGGATTTGTACACATTTATTACGTTTTAATGATAAATTTGGTTTGGCAACTCTTTTTAGGTTGAAAAGATCGAGACTAAAGTCTAGACTTATACGATACCTTCTCAAAATTACCTTTAGGACACATAGTTATTAATATTGTTATTAGCACCATTTGGCGAGAATCGTTACTGATGAAAGAAAAGTTTTGATAGCTGTATTTTAAAATAGTTATTATTCCAAATTGGAATTTGATACTATTGACTAAAGATTGTAAACTTTACGATTGTATTCGGCAATAAAGTCCAAGGAAATATGGTCAATCGATAGGCGGATGTAAATATGTAATGTCATAAAAAAGACACACAGAATTAGTGCCACCACAAATGGAAATATCGAATACATCTTATGCTAATTGTGTAACCTCTATGCGAGATGCTTTTTTTTCGGAAAAGACAAACAGCCAGTCTGTTCATATTACCGCATTCGAATTTCAAATTTAGAGACGCGTAGGCGACGAGGAATTAGGTGGTGTTTAGATAGATTAAATTCTGTGTCCCGCGCTCGAGTAGGCAGTGAATTATGTATTTTTCTTTTTCGAACGTATATAAATTTCGCTTTCCCGTTCTCTATTTATCGACTAATGAGATAGGCCGAGTAACGGTGTCCGTGCTTTACGGACTCCGCAGCTAACTATATCAAAATGATGCGTTGCTTAATTAATTAACGTTACGCTTCACTTCGTCGTTTAATTTACAGCGCTGTTAAGATCGCGCTGTCAATTATACCGTTAAAATATCTACATCTTTACTATTTATGGTTGGAATTTAATGATTCGTTTTGTATTTAAGCTATTGTCAATGCAACTATCAACTTAGTTTTTTGAATACGGAACCATCAGAAAAGTATATAAAAACAAACATTTACATAAAATTTCGTCGCTTAAAAAGCGTATATTTTAAGTAATTTGGATGTATGTATGTAAATTGTAAATGGTTTTTTTATTACAGGAACAGAAGGCCTACTAACAACGGGTCGCCTAAAACTAAGTGATTACCGCTGGCTATGAAAATTCGGAACATCCTACGCAATACTCTTAAAAATAACCATATTGCAAAGAATACAAAAACCTAATAGAATTTAAAATTAAATATTTTAATAACTTTAGATAATGAATTAACATCAGATAATTTATGAGAGTGACAATATTGTTAAATAAAATAAAAATAGATTGTAGATATTTGAGAGAATTTCATTTTTAAACTATATTCATAACGGAGATTTCTAAACCGAGCCCTTTCGAATAAACGCGGGCGATATTTAAAATTCAAAAGACTAGTCGCTTAGAGCCACGTTTGAACGGTCCGGGGTTCAAAGAAGAGTTCCAACAAAACCTAATTCAGCGGACCGGTTGGCCGCGCCTCGGTCTGACGCGAGGGGCAATTTATAAATTAAAAATAAACCGATTATGCAAAATAAGTCTTGTGCACGTTTGATAAATAAAATTGGCGAATATGCAGATGAAGAATGCCGTCATTGAGCGAACCCAGTTCTATGCACTGGTATTGCACGAAACTTGATACACTAAGTGACCTCTAAGAGATCAACGTGTAGGTTTATTGGAATATAACCATTTTTGATGAAATTTTTAATTTGTAATATTAATTAAGATCTTTCGAATAATAATAATATAAAAATATTCGAAAGATACTTACATTATATCAGAAAGAAGTCGTAGAATATAATTTGATTAATCTACCACCGCCACAAGTAATATGTAGTTTTAAACTAAATACTTGTTCTTTCCAGTTAAACGAAGAATTTTTAACTTATTCAAACAGGTTAAAAATTTGTTAATTTTTTTTTTTCTTACAAAATTCGATCGATTTTAGAGTTACACTCAAGACATATATTAATTGAGCAAATTCGTTTATTTTAAAGAATTTTCTATAAAAATCTAAAGTGCTCAGACACAAATTTTGCGTATAATTATTGGCGATATGTTCAAAATAGATTCTTATTCTAAAATGTTAAGCTATCTTGAATTTGAGAAACAGTCGGTGTCGCTGCAAGGTGTGTAAAAACTAGAAACTTTTCGTCGGAAACGTCCGCGGCACACAAAGAGCGCTTAAGGACACTTGCGTAACGTATTTAAAAGAAAGGAGAAATTTCATTATATCCCATGCGGCGTCCAGTTTTTGTCGTCCGAAGTCTTTACCCGATCGACGTTTCAATAGACGCTAAAAAATGAACAATAGAAAAAAAGAAATCATCTCGCAAGGCTACAGAGGAAGGCCGGACACGGTTAAATGAAAGAACTTTTGTAAAAAAACTTTGACACATTTTTAGAAACATCAGGCACGCAATGTTCGCTCGCGCGGCCCGCTCGTAAATTTCGTGTAGCGTCAGAATGAAAAAGGGGACATCATTGTTGAAAGTTTTTAAATGCACCATGATTCCAAACGTCAAACCGCGCCGTCAATGTATTTAATGATAATGACTTACCAGGAGTAGAACATAAAGTCTACTACTCTATATTGATTTCATCTCTACCATGATGATATTATATCCAGATATGATCATTACACTAAAACACGAGCAGATCGATAAATAAATACGCCACACTTTTGTAGCTTATTTCATCCAAAATATAATTAAAAACTACAATGCTTTTTATTTGAGTTATTTGCTTACATCTATGCGATTCTCATGTACATATTTTTTTACTTTATTATTAAAAAAGAACACGTTATTTTATAGTTGAACTAATAGAATTTTACATTAAATTAAAATGATACAAGTTATGTATGTTCAATCATAATATTATACAAACTTTCATTTTATAATAAGAGTTAAATTTCTTGGCACACAATTTCTAAATTGGACTATAACTCGAAAGTTCCTTCACTCTTAAACCTTAACAAGTAACTATACATATGGATCTATCTACAAATTCTATACTATCAATGAAATGTAAAGAAGAGTATAATCGTACCAATTTCCTTTGGAAATATTTACTGAGATACATTTTTGCCTAAGCCCGAGATTGTTGCGTGATTCTTGAAGCAATCAGATGTTATTGCAAGCTCGGCAGCTCTCCTATATATTTCTTGCGCGGATAACAGAAAGAAGTGGGCTCCTTTCCACTGTGGCGCGATAAGAATTTCATTTCCTCGCTACTGAGAAAGCCCTCGCTATCAGAAGAAGTCGCTGACAAAAATACCTAAGTGATAAAACCACTGAATTCGGTGCAGGTGATATTTGCTTGTGCCGTTTTTATTTACTATTGTAGCGCGTTTAATATGACTTAACAGATTTTAGCATTTTTATCAATGTTAAGCCGATTATGCAAAAACATCTTCGATTTTAAGCTGTATAAAAACTGACACTAAATGTACATTGCTTGATATAAAATATTTTTAAACAAAAACTACGAGAACAAATACAGCGCCTGTCTACATCTGAAATGTTTTTAAATAATTCCTAGAAATGAGAAAGAAATCGACTGTAATTTTATTTTTATTAATTCACAAAGCTAGATGAAAATTTAGTCGAATGTTTTAAAAATGTCGTGCTAACGATTCAATTTCATCTCTTTTGTTTAAACAATAGTGTTTATTTTGGAGTGGTTCGGAAAGTTGCGTTTGATTCCGCTCTCGGGTCGAAGATTCCGGATGACATGCTTTATCTCGATACATTTCAAGACGATCTTTAAGCGGTTCGAGTTAAGCCGCGAAAATCTTTTATTTATTTTATTGTTAAATCGCTTATAAAAAGGATTTGTGTAACATGTATTTCTCTTATGTACATAAAGTAAAAAACTACAGATACCTCTTTCTCTAAGTATAAACAAAAGCGCGGGAAAATTTTATTAACATTGCTCTTTACTTCAGATTGTCAACTAATTTTAAAATAATTAAGTTTCAACACAGATTAAATCGTATTAAAATAAGGCAAAT
Source organism: Papilio aristodemus (assembly GCA_016277805.2). Lineage (NCBI taxonomy): Eukaryota > Metazoa > Arthropoda > Insecta > Lepidoptera > Papilionidae > Papilio > Papilio aristodemus. The sequence continues at coordinate 4,780,594 of JAABKM020000032.1, read as the reverse complement.
TATAATGGAACTTTAAATAAAATATAAATGTAATGGATTAACCAAGTAAATATTTTAATCCGTCTCGAAGACTAAAATATTAATTTGCTAATAATTAAATTAGAAGTTAAAAAACAAACAAAGTTTAATATTATACTTACTAATCCAATATTAATACTTACAATAAATTAAAATCCTTATAAACAATAAATAAAACCACTGAATCGTATCAACGCACACTGGGTGATATCAAAATACACTGAAACACAAATTCCGCATCTGTCCCATTAAGTTTCTAATTGGATCACTGCATATAAAACGGTAATTAAACGCTAAGCAAACTTGGACCGCAAACTCGCCGATACGTTTAGTCTATACAAATCCTTATTTACAACTGACACTGTTGTCCATACTACTCGAGAGTCGTGTTCGGAACACACCTAGCGAAGGACGAATCCACCGGCCACCCGACAAAAACCTAACCTACAATAAACGAGATATGGGAATTAATTTTTTTCCCCGATAGCACTACTTTACGACCCTAGCACACAATTGCGACTGTACAAAAAAAAGTGACGAGGTAGGGGAAATTTTCGTATCGCCATTAGACAACAGAAAAGTTTGACACGAGTGTTGCGCTTGGGCAAAGTCTATTTTAGTGTGGCGCGACGGCATCAGGCCGGGGTCGCTCGGTGCCGCGGGTGCGACGGAGACGGCTAGACGAGTGTGTGTCGCATTTAAATAAAGTTTAGGGGGACCAGCGAGCATCGTAGCCGCGGGACGTCGAGTAGGTGGATATATTTCGTTCCACGCTCGCTCCCAAATCGAATGCGATGAGTAATAATATTTAAAAAGCGAGATTTGTTACCTGTCGACCGCCGGGAGATAATGCACCAAAAACTTTTTTTAGATGATAAATACAATATATACTAGTGCCGGTCATAATTCATGCTGTCAAAGAAGGCACCTCGCTGCTCTTGTTCAGGTTGTACAATTATAATTAATTAACCCGAAAAAGGAAGTAGACCGAATCATGAAAATTAACGTTATTATAGAGTTTCAATGGATAAAGGGGGTTTAGATAATTAGGATAAAGTTGAAGCGAAGTATTTTAGAAGTTTAAGAAATTTAACCTAACATAATTGTAAGACATAGGCACTTATCAAAAGCTACAATAAAGCTACAAGCCTGCCTAAAATCCTCATTAATACTAACTTCATAAGTTGTTTTTTTAAAACTTCCGTCCAATTTATCCTTTTTACATTCTATAAAGAGTTTGAATAATACATTAAGATCTTATGAGCTTTTTATATCACCTTATTTTTATCCATAATATGTTATTGAAGTAGTTGTAATACTACCTATAAATATTATCATTACGACTGAAGATGTCTAATTTTGAATAAAATGAATAGTGATGTTCACCAGTTTTCCAAGTTATTATACGTGTTAAACTTTATGCAGTCGATGGTTGTAATTTTAAAATTATGACATGTTCTAAGCCTCAATTACGAAAGCTCAAGCGCCTAGCGTCCCGTAAACCGCGTCTCGTACTAAAATTGCACCGCGCTAAGAAATCATCGATGGATTTCAGAATTGCAGTCCCGTCGACAGAACGGCCCTCGACCGCTACAAATTACCAAGCCGAACAAGTCGAGTCGATTTTAAAATTACACCGAGGTCCCACAATCGAGAGATCGTGCTACCCCTAATGAAGACGTTAACTCGAATCGAAGCGGCCCTCGCGTAGCGTTATGGTGTTTATATTGATTTTTATGTGAATATAATTTTATTACGACCGAGGCGATAATGGCCCGTACATGTCCATTTTATTTAGTGTTGTTATTGATCGATTCGTTTCTCGCTCGCTCACCGATATTGATATTCCTCGCCCACCGATTGAAAAAAGGTAATGTTGACTCCGTTTAGATTCATCTAAACGGAGTCAACATTACTTTTTTTTTGGATTTAAAGACAAGGTCGTTCTTATGAACAAAAATACGTAACAATACGTTGAATTACGAAAAAAATCATACTTAATATCTATGTATGATTCTTTTTTTCACAATCATTACAAAAATAAGTATTATATTTCATGAGAAGTATACTTGGATGAAATGCGTACTTTTTATATACTCTACGTCTAACACAACTTTGGAATGCAAAAGATATCTAGAGTTTATTGACATTCCTTCAACTTAAATTTGTAAAAAAGAAACCAGCTTGACAAGGAAGGATTTAATTCGACAATAACACATTTGTATCCGTCGCTGGCATCGATGTTTAAGGGTGCGTTAAATGACACAACTACTGTGGCCGGAATGCTTTAAAATGGTGTCATTTTTACTCTTTTTTATCTCAACGTCGAGGAAAAGATTGGACGTTTAAAATGCCGACGATGAGAGCTTAACACTCCGGTCGGATGCGAATTAAATTAATCTACATATTAAAATAAAGGGGTTAAAACTCGATTCGCTTCGTTACGCAATTACTTGCGAAAAAAATGCCCAAGCAGATTTATGAGCATATTCATCCATACGTAAGCTTGGTTCACAAATAATACTCACCGTGGTTATCTTACTCGAGTATGCTTCACTTTTGCTTTCACTAAGTATTTAATATTTAAAATTTTATTTGTAATAGTTCGAATTTTAATTTGAATCAATATGTAAATTTTTTTTTCTATTTATGTAGGTGAATTAAAATAATTATAGATTGATTCTTTTTCATGGGAAATGTCTCACTTAATAATAAAAGTAATGAAATTGACATGATGTACGGTTAAAAATAAACAATAACTTGCCAACTTGTACGTCTTAGTTTATAATAAACTTGAGTCAGATGTAATTGTACAAAGGGAACGATTAAAGAAATGATGAAATAATGATTACTCGTAAAATGATGGCAACGATTGAACATGAAATCTTTTTGTGGTCGACGAGGCCAATATTTATAAAGTCTATTAAGGCAATGTTAATATTTAAGGCATTTTACTTTTCTTTTATCTTAAAGAAACTTAATTACACATCTTGAATGTTTAATATGCATAAATGCAATAAGCATCGGCCGTGTATAATGAACCTCACGGTAATCGATCGCGCACACCTCTTAATAAAGATATAACAGGGAACAGGTTTTTCAAATCGTTTGTTTTATTTTTGAACCAATACAGCCTTCATATTCATACAAATATTTTCTGATCACTTTCCGTATATTACATATGAGCAAAAAATGTAAAGGCTTTTTTAATTTACAGTTGTAGTGGATTTAAATTTAAAGGAAAGCAATTTCATTTAAAATAAAGTAACTGATTTCCAACATTCAATTTCTAATTCAAATGCATGAACGACATATAATAAGATAAATTTACCAATCACATTTCTTCCTTAACTATGGCAAATTAGATCAAGCTGAATGGCGAAATGTCAGTCACATATTTTAGATACATACGTCGATCTCAGTCCTAGCTTTAAGGTTTGTTGAAAAGTCTATTTATTATTTAACTCGAGAACTATGTCCATTTTCATTACAACTTACATTAAAACGAGTACTGACATAGTTATGGAAATACAAAATTCCAAAAGACCTTATACGGCCGACGTGCGGTACGTATGCTCGCATCCTTCAACCGACTCGTATAATAAAGGAGATAAATTGAATATTTACATTGTAATAACAAGTACACCTTGCATTACGATAACTCTAATGCAGATGGCTCGTATGTGGTCTATACAAGAATATATCGTGTAATAATATACGTTAGCGGACCTCCCACCCAATATTTCAAACACCAATAAGCCACTAAATTCAAACGTTCTAATCTTAACGGCTTTTAAAACTAATAAAAGAGCTCGTTAAAAATAGCCACCGAAAATTTTCGAGTGTTTTAAGCGTTTATCTTTCGTAAACAAGAGCTATGTTCGATCGGGTGGTTAATGATAGGCATCCGTCTACTTCGTGTGTGGATATAAATATATTGAAGCTGGCTAGCAGATGCATTTGTTCAGGGTTGCCAGGTCGAAAATAAACCGCTAGGGCGTGGTACTGACAAATTTTCATTAATGTATTCACATATTACAGGCATTCGTACATACCAGAATACACTGACTTCCTTGTTTTTTTTTTGTTATTTTAATGCGATGACTTTAATTATTGAGTGCTTTTATCTCATAATACGGTAAATAGCGGTATGATACGATTGTTAACTTATGAAGGAAAATACACTTCAACGGGAAATTTAATCCGTATTCGACGAATGAGGGCCAGTCATTTTGTTTTACGAATTTAGTTTGCGGAATGCTGACATTGATATGTAAAAGACCGAATTTGAAATTGTAAAGCAAATAATTTGAATTAAATCATAGTTGTTTATTTTATAGTTATATAATTTAATATAAGATAATATAATCTGTAACTATACAATTGATTATTAGATAACTAGCAACCCTAAATGTGGTGGCCTTTCAGTGGGTGGTTACACTAGTTATGTTGTTTTATGTCTATTATTATTTCTGTTTATTAACCATACCAACGTTAATAGAAAAGCTTACATCTTCTTGTACACGTGCGATTTTTATCCTTAATATTATACTTTATACAGATTGTTTTACTGTATATCATGCTGTGTTTCCATAAGTTCTTGTAACACCATCGTTTATTATGTTTTAAACGCCTACAATCACCGTTTTAAGTTTAATAGCATCTTAAAATGCAATTGTATGGCTTAATTAAATCTTTTGAATCTGTAGTTTTATATATTGCATCTATAATTTTACCTATATTTCTATTATCTCGTGTGTTCTCCGAGTTTAATTACGAGTTTAACACTTTTAAGTTGAATTAGGTTTTAGATGGAATTCTGCCATATTTCCTGCGATGAAATGAAAACTAATAGTGCCTTGAGTCAAGTACAACTGACAATTATATAAAAAATTGAACTATTATATTTTACATTATTGGTGTATACTAAATAACTAAAGTATACTAAAATTACGACTAAAACCCCCGATTCACTAAAAAAACTAACTAATATGGTGTATAAGAAATATGTATAAGTTACTACAATCAAGCTTTTCTATAGTTCTTCATTGAGATATAACTTTCTTAATAACTCAAATGGCTGAGCCTGCGGTGTTGCAATCGCTTTATAATTCTGTACTGATTACAAAGGGGAGCCGGCGGCCGTAATTTCGTCTTGTACCGATCGTGCCGTACATAAATTATCAGTTATTGATGAAGACATTAAGCTTATGAACATCGCAACATTTTTTTTTATTTTTCAGGTATCGAGGCAATGAGATTTTCACGGTATAAAAGAAAAGAGAAGCTTCACAAGTTAATTTATTACGTTATTAAAATCTTGCCAATCGAATTATGTTCGTATATTTTAACATGTCATACGTTTCATAGTTTAGTTTAATTTGTAAGTCGCAAAAACCACCAAAAACCGGGCGAAATAAAAGCTAATGAAGACGAAATAATTACGAGTATTCCGAAGATATTTTGTCTCTTGGCATCAGCGCCAAAATTAAACAAGAAATTAGCAAATAAGTGCCATGAATAAAGTAATTAATAATACTGCTCTAGTTTGAGTTTATATAAAATAGGGATAATTTAAGGCATTTATACATAGAATTTAAAGAGAAGTAGAAACTCACATAGCAACATTATAAAAGGTCAATAACATATCGGCCATAGACAATTAACCTGTTATTCTCGGTAAGAGGATAAAAGAAACGGCTCGATGCCTTTTAAGTGGTCTCCATACATGTCCGCCGCAGAATATGGCTTTATCCACCCGTTGTACCGTTCCAATCGATGTTTTGTCAACACTTTATTAATCAGCTATTGTCTTCGCGTCAGCTTTTGCACTTCACTGAATCCGATTTTGAGACCGGATTTTTGTCACCCGTCCGGTCTCGCCTAATTCCAATGGTAATGCAACCCCGAGAAACAAATGTGATTAATTAACGATCCGGCCGCAATTAACGGATACTGAGAAAAATTCTCGCGACTTCTATAAGGGTATAAAGTGTGTTATCGGCGACATATTTTTTGTCGTTCCTACCAGTCGTTCGTGCAATTAGGCATATATTCTTTCGATTTATTCTTTAAAATATAATAGTGCAATGAATGACGGGAAATGATTTATGTGCGCTCGCGCCTCGCCTTTAAATAATACATCGCTGTGAGCTTTCAACGTCCTCGAACGAAAGTCACGAATGTAATTTCGAAACGCCGATACGCTTATCACGGCAGTCTATGTATTGTCAAAGCGTAGCTTTAATTTTGGATCGCATCGAGATGAATCTATTCAAGTGCGCGCCATGTGACAAAGTAACGCCACTCGTGTTACCTACATGGGAACGAATGCATCTGTCAGCCGGGCCCAAGCCGATGGCGCGGCCTCATTCATGTGTTGGGAGTGTAGATAGAATGGAGACAAGTCGGGACGACAGGCCTCGAAAGCGAAAGCCATCTAATAGCTGCATAGCATGTGACTCGAATGTGGCATTAGGTACACGACTGTCGATTCCAAATATATTGTCCGTTCAGTTAAATATTTGTTGTCCCTTTAGTTTTTACTTTCAAAAAGTGTCGCTTGATAAAATAGTAGTGTCAATAGTTTTTTTTTTTCATCATATTTGGGATTTATGAACCTACATGGGTAGATTGCGAATATGTGAAAAAATATTACTAAAAAAATATTACTAAAAAGATATTAATAAAGTATTTGTTTTTGAATATGCAACTCACATTGAGCTCAAACGGGACCTTGTATAGTTTATGACGCTCATTGTTTGCTCTGCGCTATACAACTCGGCTTTGATATATGTAATTGTATATCTATTGTGCCTAGCGGATTTAGGGACACTATTTTATTGACTTCCTACCAACAGACCACTTCATCGTGTTTGGTTGTATATTGAATACAATTACGCTTCGACAACTTTACTGAAATTATAAGGATCTAATACATAATTATATAAAATTTTTAAGAAATTTTAAGAAATTTATCACAAGTACAAGGAATTTCAAATCTTTAACAAATGATGATTGAGTTCGGACTGTACTAGTAGACTGATATACACTATTAAATATTTTTTATTGTTCAAGAAAGAGTTTACAAGTCAAATATTTCCTATATCTTATCCCAAGTTATGTCAAATTATAGACATTTGTCCCATAAAAAATATCCTTAATATTTAGATATTAATGGTCATCGGCGTGAAAAACGAGCAACATTCCTCTCATCCTTCAAACAAGTCCAAAAAGATAGAGAGCCAATCTGCATTGTTAGAATACATCTTTTGGGTTCTTCGCAGTAATCGTTACTCGTTCATCGACATCGGAAGACGTTTCTATGGCAGGATTGGCTGCAGCGTCACGGTCTATCTTTTTTTTTTGCTCATTATTCTGTTAAAAATATAAACTTAAAAAAAATGGGAACGGAGACAAATAATTTCGCACGTTATAAAATAACTAATTACACACTTTCTTATTATGAATATCTTATTGTGTTTTATTCCGAGTTGTTATGAGATACATTTTTTACAAATATTACTAGTATATTCATTTTAAATTCCAATTGAAAATTAAAAAAGTTTTAAAAGTTTGTAAAAAGATAAATATGATATAAAAGGTAAGAAATTACTCCTGTATCACACCGCAAATGTTATTCGAATAATTTTATATCAACATTAAATTAATCGTGAATACGGTAACCGATTAAAAAAGAGTCCGAGTTCGTTCGCATTAGTCGAAATAAAAAATGAGTGTTAGAACGCATGGTCGTTCATGAAATGCGTGCGAGTGGGTGACAGGCGGGTGTATGCGTATGCGAAAATTCCCCACATTGAGTATTCGCCGTATGCGCGCGGTGCCGGAGTGCCGGTGAATAACAATCGACGCGCTGGCACCGAGCCGCGGTGATGAGCTGGAACCCCTACTATTGGTTATTTCATATTTTAAAATTATATTTCTTTTAGTCTCCTAACAAAACGCATATTCAATACGCAGCTAAAAGTGTCAATACGCAATAGTACATACATAGATAATTATTACTATTTTGTGATGAATATTGATGGGAATGTTCACAGTATATGGTTTACAGGACCAGTTTTAAATAACTTTTCTACAAGAATAATAATTAACATTTAGATTGAAGAATCCCCGTGGAACGAACTTCTTAAAATATCTGTTAATTTATACTAAGCCTCTTCTAGAACTAAACTTTACCAGAAGAAAATATGTTGCCTTTTATTTTTGCTGTTAATAAATCATAATGTTTACTTCGAAAACTAGCGACACAGTTATTATTTCTAGTTTAATTTATCGCGTCAAATATTTAAAAAAAATATTATTGAAATTACAAATCATGAAAGACATTATTTCACATGTACTGCTATAAAATGATTAATGATTAATTCGAGTTTGATGGGCAATGAAAACCGATGGTAGTGGTTTCAGATGCGGTGTTAGCAGTTTCCAAGTCTCACTGATGTGACAACGGGAAGGCCGAGACGCTGGCACTATGAGAGACACGTCCGGTTAATGTGACACGGGAACATGCGAAAGATATTAAATTATTTATTATCGAACGTCAAGAGATGCGGATTTGCTCGTCATGCGCTCATACGGCAATGAAATCGCGTACATCTTACATGAAGTCTGTTTGTCTATAGTTTTCAATGTACCATGTACAGTCGCGATATAAAATGTAATTATAAAATGACCATTTGCTTGCACCAGGTACGTCGACAATAGACGACTAATAGAACATATTTGAATAAAACTTCGTAATAGACACTTAAAACTTGTTTAATATACTGATCTTTATTGTAATCTGTAGTATAGCGTTGGTCAAGGCTTTTCATATAACTGTACATATGATGGTAGAAAATATAATTTTTCGTCCAATTCACGTTGCAATCATTTGCTATAGTTTATTTTCTTGAAAAATGTTTAAAAAAACCTGTAGACCTATGTATATGAAACGGTAGTAGATATTTCGAACGATGACCTCACAATTTCAAATGTAAACATGAATCAGACTGCGAAAAAACCACAAAATTACGTAATATACTAAACAACGGTCTGGTGGCTTAAACCTGTACAGATTATACAATATTAGCGATCCACATCGCATCTAATTGATGAGGTTGTAGCCGGGGACGTACCGTGAATACCTAATACACTAGTACCCGCCGCTTGAGTTCCTACTTATTATAAATGAGCTATAGATAGTTCAACAGAACTTGGCGCGCGTCTTTACGTATACTAGCCATATGGTAGCTTTGACTCGTGTGAAGGTGGAGAAGTCTATCATATCAACTTCTTTAAAAAAAAGATGGTTACTTTGGAATATTAATTTTCATATTTTCATATTGTAAGAAAATTTGTCTTCTATTTTATTTAAAATTAACATATTTTTAAAATGCATCTAAAATTTTCCGTACTATAATTGTTTATATTCTAAAAATACTATATTTTTATTGATTTGTACATTGATTTCGTTTGCTTCGTCGTAAACAGATATAAAGTTGAAACAAAAACTAATAATACGATATAAAAAAAAGAGTAACTCTTCCCTATAATTATAAAGGCAAGTATTTAAGAGTCCAAACATAAACACACGTTGGGCATACGGACAAAATTACTTAATTCCATTGAACGCGCTGCGATTCTTCATGCGAGCAACAAAAGGACCGCTGTAGTAAATTTCGCTTATTTTTCATTCGAGACAGGTAATTTTAATGCATACTTAATGGACAATTCTTGGCTTCAAATACACTAAGATAAGGTACGGCCATAATGCATGCAGTTTGCCTCTGTATTATTTATTGTGTGATTTTTGGCAACGGCTTGCCAGCAGTACTTGGCTTGGCTAGATGTGCAATCTTCATAATGCATGCACTTTTTCAGGGCATCGCTTGCGGCTAGTTATTTGATGCTTCAATGTGACACAGAGTGTACTCATAAGCCTTGTTATTTTTGAAGATTTAATGGTAGTTGTATGAACACGGTTTTACTTTTTAGGTCTTTTTCTGGGTCATACAATTTAGCTTGTGTTTTACCATGATTGGGTATTTTCCAACTAATGTCGACTGAACTTTGCAAACGTTTTACGAGTCAATTATTATTCACAGTAAAACGTGTTATTTAAAGGTGTAGGCAGAGATTATAAACTTGTTTTTTATTATGTTTCTGTTGTGATGTATGGTTTCACAAACCGTTTTTTTGCTATTTAATTTTAAGGCTTATTATTTACACAAATACAGTCGAGTCGAAGATTATTAATAAATTTAAATTAACAATAAACCAGGGATAAATCCATTTACCTATAAATACTACTTAACCTTACCAAAGCTTTCACTTCCTACGAGAGTAGTTAGGCGGCGGCTCGTACGTACCTGGAGACAAAGTGAACGATCTTAATTAAGTCGAAATTCTCATGTGTAAAAATTGTATAAATCATTTGGGCGTGATACGTTGCCGGCTCATGTCATGAATAATTCTGTCCCGCTCATGTCCGGCGAGTAAAGACGCTTAATTGAGAGAACATTAAGATATGTTTGTCGTGTTCGGGGGCGTGTGAAGTTTTTTATGAAAACGCTCGTAACCTGTTTCCACGCCGCCGATTTAGAAGTTACGAAATCGAATGCGCGGTGCGTCGAGTACAAGGGAAATTCAATTTAATAGATTGCGAAATAATAAATAAATATTTATTTCAGATTTAAGTATCATCCATAATTGTTAGTAAAAGAAAAACAATGAAAAACTTAGTCTAGTGTTTGTATGATTAAATATAAAAAGGATCAGCACGATTGCTGCTAAAAAATGCACATTAGACTTTTATAATTTACGTATTTCTTTTGCATTTTTATTATTTTTGGCAATTTTCAAATTCAAATTGTCAAACAAAATATATTAATTAAATATGGAATAACATTAAATTGGTTATGGATTGGAAATGAAGGAATTTTAGTCCTAATAAATATTTCAACAATAATTAGGTACAAATCAACTTGAAAATTTAAACTTAATTCTAATACGCTGCGTGAATGAAAAAGAGGTGACGTAATATATTACATTTACTTAATATGATTTATGTATGTAACCCGAAATACCGATCGGGCTAAGCACCGCCTACGCGAGGGGTCAGCGGTAAATCATGCGCGACAACTCAAAAATGCCAACTTCGAAAACACGTTCGGCCATGGCCGGTACAGCACGCACGGATGGAAAGACAAGAAAAACAAACGTAAAAAATAAATTACTTTTGTATACCTCCTTTCTTTTCCGTTGTTGGACGCCGAACAAGTCATAAATCACAGAAAGATAAGCATAAAAAGATTGTATGAGGTAGGTACACGGTAGAACTAAACTTTTCGTATTTTATCTTACGTCAAGTTAGTTCTTTTTGTATAAATAAGTGCTCCACACCTTTCCTCGAAAATACTATTCAGGCCTTACGGTTATTTTTTGTTCAAATTTGAAGCAATCATTACGTGAATAACAACAATTTAATTATTGTAACGAATAATTTTATTAATAATTTTGTTTTTTCAATTTAATAAAAATATTGTTTTTTTATGATTTAAAACAAAACTTCTTTGAAATATTATTACTTATAATAATTGTAAAAATAAATAAAATCCGAGTATGTATTACATTGAATTCGTACATTAAAATAAATTACTATTGTTACGCGAATTCCTTACATTGTTTGAAAGCATTTTTCATTTGCAATATAGATTGCGATTAATTTATTATGTTGACTATGCACTCTACTACAATAGCTTAAGAGCGCGAATTAAACAAACAAAATCAGCGGTCACCTGCGCGCTGAACAAATTGCCGCCGTGCGCCGCGCCGCGCTACCACATGAGAGGCCATTTGTCAGCCAAGACTATACACGGGCGCCTACCGAGCAATTAGATTTGTTAGCTTGTACCCAAGCAGTTTCATCACGCCCCCGCTCAACAACAGATGCTTGGACTAATAACCTCTCGAAGTTTCCCCTTCGTCCCCTTGCCCCTCCCTCGGGGCTTCTGAGCTTCCCCAGCCTCCCCCCAGCGACCCAACTAAGATAGATTGCTCCACCATTCTTGCAATTTTCCTGTCGTATCTTGCCTCGTAAATTCCTGGTGATATATTGGTTCGGATCTTTCGCGATGCGGCCAGGAGCATACTCGAAATATGATAAGAGTTATTTATTATTGTTCTTATTGGTTTTCTAAGGGGTGGTATATAAAAAGTATTTCTTTATAGGGTGTCATGTTTAATATTACTTGTGCCTCGCCCCCGGTCTACTCAAATATATATTTCGTCCTTTACGTACGTAATTCGACTTTCTCTGACGACGTTTATATTCAGATAAAGTCATAACATAAAAAGGTGTTAAAACATACAAATGCAGACATGACTCACTTAAGAGGAATGTGAGTAAATACAAAATGAATTAAGCGAATGAAAGCGAAGCGAAAATGGATTTAATGTAATAAGAGAAAAACAAATTGGTGCTCGGTAACCGCATTTTTAGAATAACCCAACTCTTTGAAATGAAATAACGGAATCTTCATTAATTTTGCGTCAAATTAAAAACATCCGAGTCCCTTTGGCCGCAGCAGGCGCCAACATTTCCATATCCTAACAACGATTAATTGCCGTCGCGGTCAGATGGTGTAATGACATAAAAATAGATCGCTCCGCCTCTACAAGTTTCAATTGTAATATAGGTATTAGGTATTAAAACATTGTATACTCATAAAAAATAACAGAATCAACTATCATACAATATTTCCGATGAAACTATATAATGTGCAATTTCCGCAGCGATTTTTACAGAGCAGGAATTGAGTATTTATAAAATTCAGGTCTTTATTTTGAACATAATAACAGTAAGAGTTTATTAGTAAGTTATTAGATCGTTTAGAATATTTTAAATAAAGATTATATTCCTAACTTTATATTAATTCATTAATATCTTAATGAAACGTCTCTTATACAAATTAAAGAAGTTGGCCATTAATATTTGTTAAGTTGATTGAACCTACTTAGAAGACTCTTTTACTTAGAATAAATGTTTAACAAAACTGTTATATTTCATCGAAACAATATTTTAGCTGTGAAACATTTGGTCATATATTATTCATTCTTGTGGCCCGATTATAATCGATTTGTCTTACGTATCGCAATGTTGATTAACTTACTATAGGAGATTATCTTTACATGTTGAAACATTGAAAAATATGCAGCAAAAACTGTTTTGAGTATGAGAACTAGGTTAAAGTTACCAATTAACATAATGTGCGTGGCATAACGGGCTTGCGATTATGACAACACAGGTATTATGAATTTCATTCACAATAACTAGAATTTCTCGAACATAGCCAAAAATGTTACTCTTAAATTGTCAAAAAAATATTCATCATATAATGAATGCACTGTATTCATTTAAAATGAATTTACTCCAATGTTAGTGTAATGATATGCAATAATAAATATGCTAACCCAGATATTTTTGTAGTTCTTCTTTTAAAAGTCATTTAGTATTTGTCGAAGACATAAACAATCGAGAGGAAGCAGTTTCCTCGTCGTCGCCGGAAGTGAACCAAGTGTCGGTACCGGAACTGTTATTGCCAGAACGACTGCTGCATCCGGTCGAGTAGACTTCACGTCTACTGCTGTGAAATGCAGACTCTTCGGCGCTCAATGGATGTGTGAATCGAATATACAACGCTGCGGCGTAACAAACATCAATTCCTTCATTACATTTATATAAATGATGTAATTATATGAATTATTTGATATTCATGAGCAACACCAAACGTGATATGACAACTGGTAATGTGTGAAATATTATTTAATCTATATTTAATGTATACAAACTTGTTAAATGCGCACTCACGCCAGTAATCCAGAGGGTAGGCTGAGAAACGTCGAAATTGACGGCACAACAGCTGAGCTTTGTAAACTATAAAAATATCTGTCAACTATTTTATTAATGTAAGCTACTTCTATATTAATTTTAACTCAAAATTAAGAAACAAATTGCTTTAAAAGTTTAATTTATAAAAGAAGCGAGCGCCGTAGTATTTCTAGATCTTATCGCGAACATTTAGTAAATAGTTGGCTTTGAAGAAGTGTAATGAATCAAAAAGAAACATTCGCTATTAATCCAAATGCCAGAGCTACTGCACAGTACTGATGTTAAAACAAGTTTAAGTGTTGCCAACATTTATTATTTTGATAAATATTTAATAAGGTTCGTTCTCTACTCGAGATATACGCAATATGTGTAACTATGTAACGATTGATCGTGTATTACTCGTTCTTACCAGTTTTCTCATAATTTCCTTCACTTACTGATAATGATTTTTATAGATTCAGTGTTTATCAGTCAATGCTTTATGGTCAATAAAAATATATAAACGTTTTTAAATAATAACTCGATGTGTTTCAGGTACGCTACTTATTGTTGATGAAGTTCGATAGAAGATAGAGAAAAATTATTTGAGTTTTTCTTCAATAAGTTTCTTCAAGACTAGATATTTCGAATACTCCAAGGTTTGTTTACACTCATATTTGAAAATTGTAAGCGCACGGAAAAAAATGAATGTCTATATCATTTACTCAAGCAATTTAATATCCCGAAACAATCTTAAGAATTCGTTACGAGACGCAGCAAAAGTCATAACCTTAAGAATGCAAAGGACGCGAAACGATTTTTAATACACCCTGCACCCCATAATGGATGTTTTCGCACCCTTGCGCCGCGGTGACATTTGAAACCCGACGCTCTATGAAAAAACAAAGCGAGAACATTATGCAAATGGCATTATGTTCGTATTTTTCTGCGATTCGCTAACTTTATGAGCCGAATAGAAAGGGTTGAGGGGTTAAGACGATACGGGGATACGACGATTGAATTTTTGATACCACATTGTGCATATTTCGGTACATAGCGAATGAGTTCATTTTAAAATAGACTATTGTGGTAACGGTACATTACATTGCTTTATTATTGTAATTTTATAGCTATTTTATTTGGTTTCATCTCAATATCTGAAGTATTATTTTATTCCCTAAAATAGAAAGAAAAGTCTAAGAAAATAGATTTGGATCAAATCGCAGATATTTATACAAAGTTAATCAAATCCTATTATTGAAGTTGTAAAATGAAATATAGGTAGGTATTTTAAACAATCTTTTTTTGGAGAGATTAAATCGATGTTTTTTATTTTGAGTTTTAAATGTATGATCCATAGAACTCATAGTCAATATAGGCCTTGTCTACTCTTGCGCTAGACAAATTGATTACTCAGATATTTGACAGGGTTATCGTATTCTGGTCATCGCGCTAAATTCCATAGGGTATTGGACAACTCGTCTTGATGTGTGGTATCCTCAATTTAGCAGTGACGAGATGACGGCATTGATCTACATGTCAAATACTTTACCTAGATAAAGTTCAATCAACCACAAGACTGATAGTAAATTAACATTGAAGCAAATACTTTTTCTTTGTTATTATTTGCGTACATTTGTTATCATGTTTGCAATGAGCCAATATCAACTGCCTCAGTGGCGCTGTTGTATTACGGTACGACTGCAACGATGGGTTCTCGGATTCGAATCCTATTAACAAAGTGTTAACTTCGAACGAAAAACTGTTGAATCAAAAATAACGTAAGATTACATACAGCTTTTAACTAATTTCTAAAGTGAACTTGTTTATTACAAGCATCACAAAATACAAATAATATTATTTTTGTCTTGTGACATTTCGAACGTAAGAACTAATGTTAACCGTTGTATTTTTAAATTAAGGTGTAAGGAAAATAACATATTTAGTGCAGCGCTAAATAATGAGAAACTCCAAAGATATATCATTCTGATTCCTACAGCAGCCGGAATGTTAAGTGGTGTTACGGAGATTACTTCATCAAGTGAGATTTATTTTTAATAAGATTTATTTAGTTCACGGCCGGGTTTTAAAATTCTTCAATTCGTTGATTCGTTTTCGTTCATAAGACACTCAAGTTTCAATCTTCTTTTTCATTATTGAAAGGCAAATTTTCAACGTAGAAATTTACTATAATCGTATTTCTGTAATGTTCAAAGACATTCTTAAGCGAAAATTTTAGGTCAAACCAAGTCTCTGTCCAACAATCTGTTATGTGTATCAAAATTGTAAAAGATTGTTGCGACTTTTATGCACATTGGAATGACTTTCTTTAAATAATTAGGATTAATTTGTTCATTTTATTCTATTAAATCAATACTATACCAATATTTAGTTGTCTGGGCTTCTTTCTATCTACAGTCTTCCTGTAATGTCTTCCCAAATTTTAATTACATAGTTAATTTCATTTTAAGTTCATTGGTTTTCGTCTTCAAATTGATTAATTACTGCAGTATTCTTTATTATGTCATATGAATTAATCATAGACACTGATGAACTAATGATTTTGATATTGTTGGTTACGTAACGTCCTCAATCCATGTATCTAGTACATAGGTGCTCGATCACATAAGCTGAAGTTCTAATCGAGTAGGCACGGAACGCCGACACCCGATACGACATTTGCATATCCCAAGCACATGTGGTCATAGACAAAGGGATGTAATGGTCCCCGTATTTAATTTTCATAAAACGAGTCCCGTTTTAATACGTCTGCGGCCAAATAATAACCGAACCCTTTCTATTTCAAAATTGGCTCCGGTCGGCAATAACTTATTTAAGTGTACCTTTGTGAAACATGAGATAGTACATAAATTTGTGAAACAATAAACAAAATTTCTTTTCTGTATCTATATGTGTAATTGTAGTACGTCCCCTGATAATTTTATAAATACCCGAAAAGATATTCAATCCACGATCATTTTATTATTAATCTGTTAATATTAAGTTGACGAAATTAAAATAAAATCGTAAGATTAGTCATGTACGTATCTCGCAATTATCGAGTTTATTATATCAATGTGGCATGCGAATACTTTTAGATTACATTTCAGTCAAACATCCACCGTTGAAGTAATACAAACAACAAAAATCTTAATCCAAGGGAATAAGGATTAAAATACTTTGATTGATATATTTTTTTACACATAGCGTGTGGTTGTACGTTAAGAATCTGCGCTGGCTATGTCGTATTGTATCGTATTAAAGTATATTTTTGCTTGCACGATGTAGCAGAATGCATTTTCGTGGCATCTTTATCAGTCACTTTAGCCAACAACCGATGCGCCGAGTAAATTTATTAACCGTGATACGCGTTCAGTGTTGCAAAGCTAAAAGGTGAATTTAATTAATATTAATTATGCCCACACCTCTAATTATTGTAATTCGCAAGATAAGAGGTCCGTTGCAAGCGATACCTACCTACCATTCGTCTGGGTGTATCAATTTAATGTCGAATTCAATCAAAGGATCATTAAATCATCAGGACACGCACGTTGTCTTTTCATTTGTAGGTGTCGCAAGTGACTCGATACCGCAATCGCAGTTGCATATATCTTACAAAACTAAACAGGATTTACAATACTTACTACTAAATTAATTTTACGTTTAACATGTATAGGTTTCTTTTGAAAAGTAGTGGCATTAAGACAAATAAGGATAACATATTGAACTAAGTCCATTTTTTCTAGATTTTTCTTTTCACCAATTTAACAGGTGCCCATAACCGGTAACCAAAACGCACAGGAATTGTTGTGCATAGGATCATATAAGCTATGTTTTTTTAGAATTTTAGTAGACAATTATTAGTAATTCAATTTTGATTCTTATATGGGTAGTTGCAAGAATTCGGTTATAACTAATGTACGAAATATAAGAATTGGTCGAAGCCAAGCCATAAGTATGTCTGTCTGTAAGTGTCACCTGATTTATTTAAATATATTTTACTTGTTAGTATTTTTATAAATTGGATAATTACAGATGTGAACTGTGACTTACTTTATTTACACTGTAAAATACATTTTATTTTGTGTAATGAACTAACGTTTTTACCACAACTGTGATGCAACAAATAAATTCTCGTACGTAGTTTCCACATCCCGTCGTTAATCTTTCAACGCATCAGTTTGTGAAGCGCTAAAACTAATCAAGTGGAAACAAGGTAGGTTAGTATCGCAAGCGGGGAATTAATCAAAGTTTTAAACAGTGCCGTGTAGAGCGGGTGGGACCGGAGGAGGGAGGGGGAGGGAAGAACCGAGACGAGGAAGCCGCAGTCTTATAAACATATCTCGGTATTCGTTATTATTATGTGCGAAGTTTGTTATAAAACAACGCCTATCAAATTTCTTTTATTTTGGTAAAGTTCACTGAAAAAAAAATGCTATTATTTAATACGCCCAGTACAGAATTCAGACATGAAATGATCGATACTAAACTTTCTCTGTTTTGTAAAAAGAAGCCCCGTTTCCGTTATAGCAATTTGAATTTACTTCTTTTTATATTTTCAATTTTTTCACAAATATCAAAAGTATATTTTGATCTCATACTTCCTGTATTTCTGTCACAATTAATTTTCTTATAACTAATCTGATTATACAATAAATCATAGAAGAATAGAACTTTATTTATCTGTGTAAGGTGTGTTACACACGTAAGACAGCGTCCGCGTAACGTTCACAATGTAAGGCGGGCGACAGGAGGCGGAGATATTGCGGGGACGCATCCTGCGTGCTATTTGCGGTATCGGTATGCGACCCGCTATTGCGACCGCTCTAATGTGATTTACGTCGCAGATATGTGTCCCGCCTTAGACGGTATCGCGAGCTAACACTACGTCGCACTTAGTGGTTCTAGCTGACGTTTTAGACAGACTTCGTCTATTTAAATCATCGGTTTTAAGTAAAAAATAAAATAAACTTAACTAAATAAACTATCAATATTCGGATATGATCAACTCAAGATCTTAAACATTTTTTACAGTAAAATTAAAATAAAACCTTATGAAGACATTTAATTTCATAATTATCTATTTTGAATTACTCAGTAAATGGACATTGTTACAAATGTGATGTAACCGCCAAGGAAATCTGCAAATTCTTCTTCTTCTACAAATCTTCAAAGAACATTGAAATCTGCGGACGACTTATTAACTCCATTAAACGCGATGTCTTTTTAGTATTGTTAACTATCGTTTAACTTTTGCCATTTATGATGTATCCTGGCAAAAACAATCTTATTGTCTATGAAATACAATGTAAATTACTTAAGCAGAAATTAATTATTATAGTGTCGAAAGTTAAGAGGCATGCAGTGATAGCAACAGTGACATATTCTTGAATTAGGTACGCTGTGCGTTTCATTAATTCCGTACAATTAGCAGTGCGGTTGAGTCTGTTTTGCTTCACGATAAATGTCGTAATTTTCATAGCTTTAAGGACTTAAGTTGCTTGCATTCCAGTTTGCTTTAATCTATCTTCTCATCGACACAGTTAAAGTGTAAAACAGCAAATTCAAATTGAGGACTGCACTAATAACTAATTTATTACTGTCGAAGCCTATTTATTCATTGCGGATACGATTTTCATTTTCAGAATGAGATTAAGGTTTTTTAGCCTGCAATGTAACATATGTCGCTTATTTGTTATGCCAACTTAAACATTAGATGATTTAGAAACATATTACTTTAACGACTTAATTATTATATTAATTTAATAAGGGCCTTATTTAAAACCAAACACTCCAATCGATTACTAAGAAAAACGAAGTATGTAAATAAAAGTAAAAATGAGACAGCCCTAAATATTTTAAAGCACACTTATAAATGTGAAACACTAATTCAAAGCGTTATTGCTCGCAAGACGTTAACTTTGAAATAAAAGCATAACATAGTGAAACAACTTTATAAAGCCTACCCATGTACGGCGCCGCATCCACACATAAAATATTACGCACTCGCTCCGTTCAAATTTCGCCACCGTCTGCCTTATATTGATATATTGTATTGTTTATGGTGCGGCCGAATCAAAATGTGATATATCGTACTACGCGCGTACTGTTCGCGACTAACTTTCCTATTTGGTCGGGTTATGGATATAGAAGTTACTGGATGGGACTAGAGTCTACTTATTATTTAAGTTGATGTTTTTTAAATTATTTTAACGGTCTGAAATTATTGATTTAGTCTTTGTTAATTCTTTCCGGATTTTCAAGATCAATTGGGTTAATATTTTTTCCACGACTGTAAATATAGGAACGAAGAACGAATATACTCGGAATCAAAGACACAGGAGCAGAAAAAAACAATTATTTTGCAAAAAGAAGAATTAAGAAGAATCACGGATTAAAAGTTAGTCATGGAAAGTCTTTTATGTTTCCAGTAATAATTTTTTTTTCTTTAAAAATGTTCCCATCATCAAGTCAAAATAATTTACTATTTGAATTCTATCAATTAAGAAGAGAATTTTATGTAGAATTCAGTATTCATATTTTTTAAATTAAAATAACATAAAAAGAGTATATAGATAGCTGATATTATTTTATATACAGTTAAGGACATAATATGAGGTGCGCTCAAACAACTGATATTCCTTCCAGTAAATTCTTTGAGCAATCGTTTGTTAGATATATAACTGTAGCTTTGAGCCAAGGGAATAGTTGGGATGAGGAGGGATAAGTTATTGCGTTCTATAACTATGTGTCTGTGCCATATGTTATGTTACACTGTTTTAAGTTACGGCGCGAATTATGCGTGAGAAACATGAATTTAATCAACTATATCAAACATCTTTACGACTATCTAAATTGCTCTTAACTACTCGCTTTTAAACTACCTATATTTCACAGATACGACTATTTTAGTTCTTATAAATACAATATGTTATAACTTGTAAAATAGATGCACTTCATTAACGATGTATAATATATTGTAAATATATCGTAAATGCGGCATTCAGGATTAACCTTTAGTGTATGTTAAGATGCTTTCCAATACCTTGAGAACAGTAAATCTATAGCCTGAATGTCAAATAACGCGATATACCGTTTTATATAATATATTTTGAATAACTTATGAAAGAAAATACGTATAAAGCTGGATAAAACTGTAGTTAAATTATTACTTTCAAGATAGTGCAACATAAATAAATAGTGCGAATAAAAAGGCTTTGATTACATACAGTGGGATAGGTAAGTATCAGCCCTGACGATATAAAGAAGGGCGCATAAGCAAAACAAATTGATTAAATTTTTAATTTAATTATAGCAATTTTTGGCTACATTTACGTCTATCATAGATGAACATAAACAAAGCAACGTCTGTTACAAAATAAGAAAGATAATTAATTAATTTAAACTTATTTTTGTGTGAACATAATGCGAGTACCGTGTCCGAGGGCGCGAAGCCAACTTCTCACTCAGCCCGGGAAAGTTTTAATGCATTAAGTATATAATCGTAAGAGCACGGACTACCTCAGATGTTTACCGCTAACGAGCCATTGACACGAATGTGGGGAAATTAATTATTTATAGCAACACAAGCGAGCTACGCCTTAAACTGAATCATAGACCATTTTTATATAAATTTGAATATCTATGGACGATCATTTTATGGTAGATATGTTGGTTACTTGTTAATCTCGTGATACACACAAATACTTAGAAAACTTAACATTACTGAGATTGAAATGGTGCTTGATAAGTAATACATATAAAGTATTATTACTACTACTGGCCTATCCTAGCTGTTTAACTTTATAAAAAAATATTTACAAATAGTATTTAATAATATTGCTTTACGCAAAATAATTGTAACATTTCCTTAATTTATATTTAACATACAACGACGATTTTAACTATATTAATTATAGGTTTCTGACGAATATGACACTTTTTGAAATTTTAAACATTGCATCTATCTAGCAATTTAAGAAAAAAAAATATTTTAACGAAACAAAAACTCGGCCGGACTCGAATAACGAACAAATAATAACAGTTTTGTAAAATGGTAAAAAAAACCTTAATAATTCACAAAAAACAGTAATAGAGAGCATGCGTCGACAGCGCGATATATCAGGAGGGCGTTGATTCACTGCCAAATAAAAGTCTCCGTCGCAGGAGGCGCCGCGACAGAAATAATTACATATACAAACATTGCCCGGCCTGTTGGGACACTGTGTTCATAGATACTGAAATAAAGTAGCAATATATATCAATCAATAAATAAATTTTATAGGAAACTATGATAACAAAAGACAGGAGAGATAATAATGGATCAACTTAACAATAAATTGTTTATGATATCAAAAAAATGACTATAATATTCGCCGTAAAAACAGGTTTAACCGATTTAACTCCTTAGTAAAAATCAATTAGACGGGCAAAGTTTTTGTGAGTATATATTTTATATAACAAAGAAAACAAAAAACCGCTTTAGACTACATGATTGTAATAGCCAATCCTAAGTGCTTACAAAATTACAGCCCCCTTGCTGTCCCCATTTTTCTTAAGGGGAAGTGCAAACTGAATAACTCTCGATACACCCCTGTCTCCGACACTCGCGCTGGGAGGGACGATAGTGTCAAAAAAAGATAAGAACAATATTGATTGCGTATTTACTCTGAAATACTCGTTCATTTTAAAATTATCAAAGCACAACAGTATTATGTATTAACATGCATACATAATTGCGGCATCTGTAACTAAGTAAGTCCCAAAAATCATATTAATTACTAAGTGGTCATAGGAGTAACTTTACACAAGCAAAATGATTATTTATCTTACATTATAAAATACTAGTTTTTCAAATTTTAAGCATGTTTTACTCGTTTGTACGTGTCCGATGTTAAAGTATAAGTATCTAAATTTATCTTTCAACATATGCAATGATGCGTCAAATATAAATCAGCGTTCCATTTTTGAATGCGTAAATGATTTAAAAGAGCGTATCATTTAAAAAAATGGCAAAAGACATTTGAGTAGGTACATTAAAATCACATTAGTAAGATCTCGCGGAGGGTCTCGCGAATTTATCTGCGACAGTGGAAAAAATAAATTAATAAAGAAAAATCCTGAGCATACATTTCTGATTCGTTTATTATTAAATTATATGGAAAGATTTCTATTGAGATGTTTTATTTACTATAATGTTATTTATTATACATATGAATTACAAGTTTTTTAATTTTTTAATATAAGAAAAAGTGCAAAACTTATGTATAGTGTTTTTTTTATATACGATTAAATCAACAATATTAAATTGTAAAAATAATTTTTTAACTAATGTATCAATTAACAGATTGTACATTTTTACATGGAAACATAAATTATCATTTCATCGGAGTAGGCTGCCGACCGCAGAGTCACAGACGGGTTCGCAATTCACCCCACCAAGGCACGTTTAATATTAGAAGTCCTGATTTATGACCTGCCCCCATAATGAAGTGTCTCGCTACAAACGCGTGTGCATCGCACTAATTCACTAACCAACGATTAGACAACAGCTATGGCGGAATGTTAGAACAGTTCAAAGCTGCTGTAACATCAGAAAATTAACATGTCGTACTTTTTTTATGCAAATATCTTTGGTTTAACACAAAGACAATAGAATAAGACGTAATACATTATTGAGTAATACGATAATCGTGACCTTGATAGTGTAAGTAATACAAGAGGCAATGCGTTATAAAGAAAAGAAAATCAATTATGTATTCTATTACAACACCTGAAACACTTCTTAGAAACTCTAAAGCGAATGTGTCCGTGAGAATTGATAAAATATTCAGCACGCATTAACAACGAGCTGTAAACTTCAAGCTTGATAAATTTACTGCAAATTAATTTAATGTAATTAAATACTTCTTTACGTTACACAATTTAAAATTGATCAACTAAAGCGTTGTATTTAATGAAGGACTTTTAAAGCTATATTTACCAACGCAAATCATTCTGCGAAGCCCACTTGATGCATTGCAAGTTTATACATAAACGCGGCTTAAGGAAACGACCGCACAAATCCAAAACAATGTCAAGAATAATACCAAATTTACGTCTCAACAAACCGGCTCCTGTACACCCCGGATAAGTTAAGACGCGCGCATCACGCGTTAATCTTAACGCAAAGAGTGAATACGAGCGAACCGTATAAATCCAATTAGTTTAAGATCTCATTAAATCAATTCATTTCACAGACAGTAATGTATAGCGGTCCCCGTGTCTTTGTTTTCAATGGCTACAATCCAAACTATTTGTTATTTCTGTTAGCCCAAAGCTATGTGTAAACTAAAAAGTATATTAAGCACGGGCGAGTCACCGGACTCAACAATGTTGTCGTTAGAGTAAATTACATAGACATTTATTGGATTGGTCCCAAATATTTCACGACACTTGTTTTTGCACCTCTGAGTAGTATATTATACAAACCGGTTACTCTCATAAATTACGTCAAGGCGATAGTTTTATGGCTGTGTAGATCATATGTTTTACATTTTTTTCTATTTACTTCATAAATACAATCAAAAACAATCCAGTGTAGAAAATGAAATATGGAAAAATTGGAATTAATCCGATCTAGTTGTTTCTAAATATTTAAAATGATTTAACAATTCGTACGAAAAATAATAAAAAAAAACTATATCAGAGCACACTAATTACCTCTGAGTGGCATACATGTTAATCCGTTTAGAAATATATTTCCCGTTGTCGGCAGAGCCGATACAAAGGCCGCTAGCCGTTGGAGATGCAATAAATTAGAGGGAAAGCTGCGAGCCAGGATTTCCCTTGGGTTTATTCTCACTCAAGAGCGCTACACCTAATCCAGAAAGCCTTATTATGCTACCCTTAATACAGCGCTCAAGACAACTTGAAAATTTTCTCTGAAAGTAAACGGTTCAACTTAAGATTGTTTTCTTCGTAAGTTGGCAAAGAATATCATCGTCACTTTTTGGTATCATATTCTTTAGCGTGTTAATATGTAGTTTCGAAAATCTTATCATCACTTGGGTATAAAAATAAAGTTTAAGTTCCATTAGTCAACAAAATTAAGGCTTACCTCACAGTAAAATTATTAATTCTTCGTGTTGTAACATCAATTTATTCATTATTCGTTACTAAATATTAATGTGTATTGACATCATCGAAGTTAGTAATATATTGTCTGTTGTATGCTTTATCTACATACGTTGACATTTGTCCGTTATTACAAGTTCCCCGAAGTACCAGACTACCAATTTCTCCAATTTAAATTGTCTATGAGCGCCGCTCGACTGAAGTCAGCCGGCACATTCCGCAGTTATCGAATGCGCGGGCGCTGCGCGAGAAAAGGATGAAAATAGCGATAAAAATCACGAGCGACAAAGACACATGCACGAACAGCAGGCGTTCGTTTTTTAAATAATTGAGTCGGGAATGACGATAGGCACCCGGCAATTCGAAGCATTTTATCGAGCTGGCAACCCTAGCGCGGACAGTGGCCGTTTAATTTGTTTCCTCGTAATTTACATTTGAAAGAAATAGCATTAACAGAATTACTTTAGTTTATGAAATTACTCAACGGAGAACAAGTTTTATATTTGCATTTGATTGCCACTGCAGGTTACACAGATAATAATTGATAAATACTATAATACTATTCGTCGTAAATAAAATGGATTCTATGATTTATTTAAAAGATAACTCATACGTAATTCCATTGTCAATTAGCAAGTGCCACAAATGTCGCACCTAATTTGAACACAGCTATAATTACGGCGCGTGCACTGATTGGTCCGCCCGCGCGCACTTTATTTGTTGCCAGTTTGTTTGCTGGTAATATCTAAGCACTGGCTATCTTTAAAGCGAGCACGCTAGTGTGGCGACATCTTTTATCGCGGGTTTCGCTTCTGTTTTTGTTTTGTTTAGTTTGTTTTCAAACTACGGAGCCATATTGCACTCGTAAATTATTACTGAGAGAGATTTGTTTCCATAGTTATGCGGCTGCAATACATCAGCGTTCGCCGGATGTTAGTTTATGTTGACGCTCGCTTTGTGTTTGGCGATTTCGTGCTTGTCAAACTGGACAGATCCGACAATTGCAGCTTTTATATGTAACTAGTCGCGGACTGGATTAAACAAAACTTTGTGGGCGTTAATGGCCGTGTGTAAAAATTATTGCCCTTAGGCGGACTTTGCTTATGTTGGAGGATGCAATACAAGTTAACAAAACTGCATAATGTATAGCAATGGGAATTATTGTGACCACAATGGAACTATGATTTTTAGTTAATTTCTTAACTCTTTATGCTGACAACTAAATCTTTGCTAGGATTTTAGTTTTCGTCATTAAATCCATATAACTGAAAAATAGTAAATATAGGTAAATATGTTTCCTTTTGGATTAAACAGGTGCTAATTTGTAGAAAAGTCCTTTTTGTTAATAGTACTAGTTATCTTTATAGGAGGAAACTTTATTAAACAACTATAATCAATATATAAGACCCTAAAAGTGTTCTCTCAATCTACTTTTACGACTGCGTTAACAGATTGCAAAGTTATTGATAACTATTTTATTCGCGAGAGATCTCGGCATTTTATACCGTTCGAAGCAGTCTCAGGATGTTCCTAAGCGATCCGCTCGAGAAATTCTATAGAGCTGTTGATACGCTTATATAGAAAAATAAACAAATTATTTGACACATAACATATGTCCCTTGCGCGCTTATTTATTACGCACTTTGTTGCTACTTCCCGCCTGTTAATTAATTTATTGGGTTAGCTTATAAATTAACGGACCCAGGAAGAGTATAACGCGATCAGATTTACGATGCGCGCATGTCGAGACTTCATTTTAAATTTATCCTTACATATTTCATATAAGCCCTTTACTCTATAATTTAGCTTGCTGCAAATAAATGGACGAGAAATTGTACATCATAAATGACAAATAAAGATCAATTCCGGTTCGGTTGAAAATTAATAGCAGTTAAAGGAGGTTTTGACAGCTCTTAGCATATTTACCATGGTCGGGACGACTGTGTAATGTTTTACGGTATGGGTCGAGACAATAATGGCTTGCTCATAACATTACTCGTCCCGAGCTTGTACCATGCAATCGCACAGTCTGGCTAAATTTGGAGATCATCCCTACGTTAGCGATGTAAATATTTCTGCTGTAGACGACATGCATTACAGTGGTACAGAGGTTTCAAGATCGCACTTTTACTGCGAATCTGGTGTTTATTTGGTTTAAAAATAGTGAAGTTGTTGTCAATTTGGTGTGTTCTTTTTATGTTACAATACGGAATTTTGTATTTATTTTCAAATTATAATTAACCAAGTTTATTTGTGGCAGTGACAGAAAATGTCGTCCGGCCTCCAGATTTACGGCCGGATAAAAGTTACAAGCGGAGGTGCCCGTTAGTTTCCACTATAGGTGTTAGAAAAACACAGAAGGCACGCGTGCCATTCCATTCCGGATTTCCGATGACTTGCCCTTTATGATATACCTGGAAAATAGGATCGATGTGCGTAATTATATTAAAAAGTATACTGGATGTGCAATCAACTTGTCGTAAATTCTAGAAGTGACATTGATCTATGTCATGTTAATATGGGTATTCTTTCACGCTTCAAATGCTCAATCGCTTATCCAATTTGAAATGGAGATTGTTTGGACTACTTACGAAAAAAAGATATAATTTTTTTGTTACAAAATTAAAATAAATTATATGGCAACGGGAAACTTTACGTAGTAAATCCACTAATAATTCAATTAGCCTATAACTTCTATTTTTATCTTGGCAAAAATTGATGATTCTTCTACTGTTTAAACTCATTTTTAATCTGTGTATTAAAATAGGGAAACATTAATTTTTTTAGTCTCCTAGCACAATGTAAGTTTAGCAAGCGTATTATTACTTAATAGAAAGTACATAAAAGTTATTTCAAAATATTTCATGCACAAAAATTCAGTCAATTTATAGAATGTCAAATACGAATTCTGTTATACGGATTCTACAATTTCTAGGTTACTGATACACAGAGATATGCCCGTAAAATCTTACGCGCTAGCATAATCCCACAATTAATTATACAACGCGTAAAAATTGTTCACGCTACTCTGCTTTTGACTTAGTACGAGTTAGTAATGTGGGCTATTAATGGCTCATAAAGTTTCCAGAGAGATCGTATCGTTATACACTACTTTATCAAACGGTCTAACTGGTACGTATTTTGGTCCAGCGCTGCAGCGCTTACGGGTTTCTTTTAATGCGCTTACAATTGCTACTAACGATGTATATTATTAAAACGCTGTATTGTAATGTAGAGTAACTTTGAAGCATTTTTAATATGTCCTTAATACCAATATAATTATCCTATTTGATTATTTTTCATGTGTTCCTTTTGTCTACTTTTTGATTATTAAGAACATATCAATAATTAAAAATTATATCGCTTTTTATGCGAAGTTACGTTTGAACTCAAACATCCGGTGCCATTTGCAGTTTTTTTCTAATTCATTTGTAATAAGAGATGTGAGAATTTATTTCTATTTCTAAAAACAATTCACAAATAAATTATTCCACATTTACACATAACGCAAACTTTAACGTTTAAAGTTAACACGAACGCGTAACTCCTTAACGCGCGGTTTGATCGCTAAATTAGATTAAGAAAAGGTGAAAGTCGCCACGGCAATTTACGAGCATGCAGATGTTAAATGAAACTGTTAACAACGGTCACTTTCCGTACGCAATTCCCTGTCTGCGCGTGAACTTTATTTAGCTATAATCAGTTGAAATTAAACCTTAACTTATTGTAATATGAGTTATTATATTGCTAAGAATAAATGCGATTACGGATTGTAGTTGTGTTAAGATTTAACCCGTTTTGTAATAGATATAATTTAAATCAGTTTAATGAATTAAAATTACTTAATTTTCATCGACGTCAAAGTAATTAATTAAATATTTAATTTAATACACATATTAAGAACTACAACAAAATAGACACAATAATATCTTTGAGACTAGTTTGACTTCAATGTATTATTATAATCTAACACGGCAGACGTCCTTCCTGTGTTAGCTTTTTTATTTAAATATAAATTTATATTTATTTTACAATAAAGAAAAACAGTTGTCTGTTATTAAATTTCTGCGCAAGTTTTTAATTTTTCTTGCCACAAATACTATCTTCTACAAATGCTACTTTCTATAAGCCCTATAAATATCCGATCAATTAATTAGAGTTAGTATGAAATACTAAGTTTAGTTAATTAGTATTAAAAATTAACTGTTGTTCAATATTCTACAGCTAACAACATTGCAAATATTGTGATGCAAAATAATGCAAAGAAAAATACGCCTTAAATGCGCATAGACCTATAATAATTGCAACAAAATTGGCGGCGCGAGTGCGTTTAATTGATGACGTCACAACGGGCCCGTGTCTGCTGCGGATTGTTTTTTAATTTGTGCGAGACTGCCTTTTAGCCATCAATCAAGCTTGTAAGCTCGCTCGATTTCATTGAACGCATTCGCTCGCGTCCAACGTTGAAGGTTCCACAGTTTTAAATACGTTTCGTAATCTGTTTAAATTTAGAATGGTTATTCTATCTGTGATACAATTGATGTACTTTATTAAGTAAGAAACTTTTTAATATATTTAATTGTTCACAAAATCGAACGTATTATGTAATAATCATAATGAATTTATAAATTTATGAACTTTCTTTTAACAGCTAATGGTAACGCTTCATATAATAGCTTTTAGGGCAACATATTGATCTTATTTACATATAGCATTACTGCGTCCATTAACGATTTCCTTTCGTCACTAATGAGAACTATTTTACACTATAGCTGACGAATTCTGTTAAACCATTAAAGTCCGAAATCTTCGTAGAAACAGGTGTGTCATTTGATTTTAACCCTGGAAACTCTAATCGTTTAAAAGTTATAAAAAACATATAACTTAAAAAATAAATAAGTTTACTTTTTTTATCTAACAACTAAGGCGGTAAAATAATTGTTTACGTGCCTACTGGACTAATCAAGGTCTATAAACAGGTCTCTACAATGTAATGATAGAGCAATGTGCTCGCTCCTAGTTTTTATAGTTAATAGTTCACCACTAATGCTGTTGAAATACTTTCATTAACGCCACATTCCTCGCGGTAAAACATGGAAGAATCGTAATGGTCCTTCAAGCCGGATGGTTTTGAATAATTGATTATGACACTTATGAGATACAGGTAACTATGTGAAGAAATCAATTATATTTATTGTAATTACAAATTAAATAAATCTTGGTATTCACACAACACTTTACTGTATTCTTTGCGGATACGGATATGGTTTTCATGGAACATTTCTAACAAATCTATGGCTATAAATTAAGCTGTAGTAGATTGATGCATAGGTAAAAATATTATAATTTTTTTCGCAACTATTACAAAATTATATGTACAATATTAAAATCGTAAAGTCGAAATTCCGTGCACTTAATATGTAATGTAATGAGTATAATTAACTGTGTAAAATGAATCGTACAACACATTATACAGGAGCTCAATGACTGCAAACGACGATGCCTATATAGATAACAAATTCCTTACAACCGCTGGTAACTTATTTGCTGTTTAGCACTTTGACATTTTCAATGCTAGCCACTAAAGACAAACTTCTTGGTGTACTAGTGTACTAAGCTAACTATAGATTTTATTTATTTTATAATATACAATAATAAATTATTCCAAAATGAAATTGTCTCACGAAGCCTTTAAATTAAGAAAAAAAAATCTACTTTTAATTCTACACAAGAACAATGAAAAGGTTTTAGAATACAACAATAAAAAAATATAATTAATAAAAAATTATCTGCAATGACAATTACGTTGCTTCTGGTTATGTTAACATCTCTTCTGCAAAAAAAGTAAATTGAAATAAAGTAAACTCGGGCCCAGTTATTATACGCATAGATAATGATATGCTCGAAGCGAATGTAATAAAAGGGTGTATAAAGGCCGACCGCACTCCACGCGTAATAAAATTAACTTATCAATCACTAATATGCAGTAATTAAGCAGTAAACGGCCTGTTGACAAGATAAGATAGAGATTTTACATAGAATTTCTTCCAGGACAGGTGTCGGAGCAAATTATTCTCTCTTTTATCACTTGTTCGCATCTCTCCGTAGTTGGAAATAGGCCAGGGTTTGAAACGATTGCGCAGTTTCCGAACAACCTATCACTGTAGAAATGTTTTATTAATGATATGACATAGAATGACTTATTTGTCAATATTGAGGTTATATTTTTACTTCAAATTAGTTATTTGTCTTAAGGAAACTTTTAAAAATGACATTAACGTTTCCATTAATAATTTTTTTACTTTAGTGTATAGATGTTTGTTTTATGGACATACATAATAATAAATGTCTTCTTCTATAAAGATAACATTACCGATTACTGGCATGAACGGAGTCGTAGGCATAGCTTGTATAATTTAATCGCACTATGGCACTCGAATAGACGGTAAGGACTACTTTTTATACTGCGTAAGAAATTCAATGAATAACATTAATTAACACTTGAAATACACACATGAGCGCGGCGCGGTATGGACGGCCTCAACTATGTGTTTTTAAAAACCACTATTTATTAATGCGACTATTTTCTTATATGTAGATAGTAGATACAGACATACATCTTGATAATAACAAATTATAATGATTTTTTCTACTTATTTGAATATGTAGTATTCGCATAAATCTATTTTAAAAATATAATTTTAAGTTGAACGGATGTTATCACTTAATATGTTTTTTCCATATTCCCAAAGTTTCGAACAGTAATTAAATAAAGCGTGACTTTATTATGCCTACTTTATTTATATTCCTATTATAAAATATGCCATCTGTATATATCATTATTACCTGTTTGCATACAAACGAACCGGGCAACACAAATCACATATGTGATATCCGATAGTAATTTGTTTCAGATGCAATAATTTGTCTTGAAAGCAAATCCGTGGTCCTTGACTGATTCAAACATGGAACAAACTAATGTCAACTACATTCTCACAAAGAGAAATAACAGTGACAAATACAAATAATTTAAAATAAAATATTCATAGTGTTTCTATGAATACGACCAATAATATTGAAGGTTATTTTTTATAGTTATTTGAAAATAATAAAAATTAATGATTATTTTCTTCTTTGGCCCATTACGAAATGTTAAATTTTATTTATTCAGCCTGGAATACTTTCCTAATAATGTTCACTTCATTCAATATAAAAAAAAACTATATCGACGGATTCATAAAATTGTCTGTGTCTGTTTTGATTTGCTTATTTTTATTTCAGCGTTCGATGGAAAAAGCAAAGCAAATATTTAATACATACCATTAAATATTTGCTAATAGGTATTATCAATTGCAATCCATGAAATAGACGAAGCCCGCGTCGAGACCACCTACATATACCAACGAGTAAGAAAACTTAATGCGATCCAGTTGCTATCTATATCTGCACCTTGCACCGGCAAAAACTCGAAACAATTAAGGAGACATAACAAAATGTCATAATAACCAATAGAGGTACAATAAAAATTGCACATTAATATGATACTCACAGGGATTAAATTACAATGTAATTCAATAGTACCGGTAATGATTATAAAACGGCATGTGGTATTCTACGGCAGGTTTCTTCGGTGCGATGCATTTTCATAGAAGCGCGAGCGTTTTTCCAACACCTTTCGATTGCGTGAATCGAATTCTAGAAAGCTACGCTTAATATTTTTTTTATAGAATTCATCTTTGGTGCGAATACTTTGACTTTATTTAATACAACGTTCATTTTGGTTTTTGTTTGTCTTGTTCGCGTTAATCGAATTTATCATCGTCCGGAAATTTTATGTTATTATTATTAATTTATGTTAAACTCCATCAATCATGTTTACTAGTATAAAGTGTTTATGTAAATTTACATTACGTGCACCGTTTTAAAACAACATTTATTTATAAAAGTCTCATCACTTAAATACATTCTATTATAGTCTTTATTTTCTAAACGTAAAAATCTACATTAAAAAGAATAGACAGACATCTAAGAATGTTTGTATAGGAGAAAAGTCGGTTAATACAACGAAATAGTAATTTATAATCATAATAAAATGTAGAAATATTTATTGTTGTAAATAAAATAAACATGTGGTATATATGAAAATATAGCAAGTTATCGGGAGTAAGTACAGTAATCACTGATTTTTTTTCATTTTTAAATGATTTTATAACGATCCCCAAAATCCTATACTTTAGATATGGTATGTGAAAATAGAATAGAGGAAAATTTCTTTCTAGTATAAGTCCCCAACAATGGTTTTCTCAAATAATCTTTGAAAATCTCAAAAAAAAAAGTTTCCACAATGCTAGACGGCTGCCGCAAATGGAATAAAGCGAAAGCATAAATAAGACGGGAAAGGTTTTGCGGCGCGGCGGGCTAACGAGACGAGGCAACTTCTAGCTCGCTAAGAGTTGAATTCTTCAAGTTTGCCGGCGCTCGGGCTCCAAGTTTCGCAGGTGCGGTTTCACACGATGTCTTAGCGGTGGCAGATTCAATTTAGCACAGACTATAAATACGATAGCTAATGCCGGGAATTATGTAATAAAGCAACGATTAAAGACGTCCACGAATAATATTACATTTAATGTAATTAACGTAAAAAAATATTTTATTCAAAATTAAAAGCCGTGGGAACACAATGTTGGAGATTGAAAATTACATTTGATAAACAAAACAAATCAGTATAGGATATAAATTGAATTTCTTTTAACATTTTATACTAAAACAAATCGATTTATAGAGTCCGCTTCTCACACGACCATACCTATACAGCTATTGCTGATATTGTCAAGGTCTAACTTAGTACAAAAACGTTACGTGACCCATTCTAAAGCGCGTGGTATTAGCTAACCTTTGTTTCTATGTCACGACACTTTGTTGATGCGAGGAATAATTAAATTATGTATATATTTAGAAAAAACTATAGCTTACGTGTTATTGTTTTAAGTATTCTTCTTTTTGTATAAATGGTAATTGCATTTACGGTAATTAGTCCCAACTACATCTTGGTTTACAAATTTGCGTCCTATAATTAGTTAATCTGAGATTATTAGTACGTATTATTTGTACTTTTTGTATTATTAATAACTACGTATTGTTACCAATGTATTCAATTCTCACGTATTAATTTACAAATAGCTAAACTTTAACTGATCGAACTACACGATTGTTAAATCGTTATGTAAATATGCAATTTTCTCAC
>JAABKM020000032.1:4668524-4746190 GCA_016277805.2 Papilio aristodemus | reverse complement strand
AATTTACAAATAGCTAAACTTTAACTGATCGAACTACACGATTGTTAAATCGTTATGTAAATATGCAATTTTCTCACCGTTTTCGCTTTCCCACACCTAAAGTGAGAAAGGAGAGTTAAAAAGTGGGCGCGGAATCCTTCGCGGCGGCACACCAAGTCGTTTAGAGGTTACTAGGCTGCGGAGACCGGTTTGTCACATGGAACGAAGCACGTGCGGCGTCCACAAAATAACTACATTTATACCCCGCTATAGACAACACCGCCCCACGGCCATATACCCGCACATGCCTCAATATTATATTTTAAACGCATTAATTGCTACTTGTTTTCTTAAGCAATTCTTTATTTGAAAAATGTATTACCTATGTTACCGGTTTTTTGTATGAAATGTTTATCTAATTTAATAAATATATCCAAAGTAACTGCATATAATTAATGGCGATGATAGCGACCAGTTTCGATGCATAAATGTTTAAATAAGTTCTAACAAATACAACATAACAACGATTTTATATTCACGTTTTATCTCACTATAGATTAGATTCGAAAACTAAAAGCGGAAACTGGCCGTCTTGTGTCATTATGTGTTGCAAAATGGCAGAAATTTTTTTAGAAATGGTCAAATGAGTTGGCTGCTTGTCGAGGCATAATGAACCGGGCGGTAGAGTGTATATTTTGATCAGACTCAAGAATGGAACTTGGAAAACAAGTCCGGGGGTAAGACGGCGAATGGCGAGGGATGGAGGCAACCACCCCGGTCCAAACTTATCGCATTATTCAAACGAACGCGACTCTTGAGTAATTTTGAAATATTACAATTTTCGAGGCACCAACGCGCCCACAGAGAGCTTCGATGGACCGACGAACAACTTTTCATTTATAGGTACGTTCATCGACAACGGTTGTAGATAATTTTCTTAGTTTAAAATTACGTCAAGTATGATATCACGAGAAGAATAAAAAGTAATTCTTACTATATATTTTATTACGATATTTTCTTGTATATTAAAATTTTATAATCCTTTCCATAACTTCTTACATTAAAAATATAACATAGGTGTTGTAAAATAAAGTGCTAAGTTGAATACGAAATATTCTCAAAATGAAAATGAATAACAATGTCTTCTAAAACTTTTACATCACACTGGTAAAAGTTGCGATCCCAATGGACCGCAATGAAAAATCAGCGGAAACGTAGGTTTTAAACTCAAACGTCAAATTTTATGCTGTTTTTGGTTAAATTTTAAAAATGAGATTGTCGTTATATTTAAGAACTATTCGCCTAATCGTAGTTTCGCTTCCTATGATATCTCCGGATCGAGTGTAAGACTGTACAGTATTTACCAGAAATAGACTTTTTAATATAATGAAAAGATAATTGAGAATATATTATCAATCAAAATGACATAAGCCAATCGACATGTTTCGACCAAAGTTAAGAAAGAATAAGTAAAAATTTTAATTTAAAGTCAACGATATATAAAAAGAAAATATATGCTTAAATATGTTAGTAACAAACAAGATCATACAAAAGAGATAAAACAAACAGAAGTTACGCAATAAATAAAACAAAAGCATGTTTGACTAAAACAAAAGTTGCATTTAAAATACAAACTTTTAGAATTTGAGAAACTGTTAATAATTTGTGAATTCGCCTTTTTAAGTATTAACAGTAACTGCAAAAAAAAACAGTACATTGTAAACTATTGTATCGGAATGCGAAAAAAAAAATGCAAATTTGCAAGTTTCCGAACCGTTATGTTTACAAATCCATTTTAGGGTCCGTTAAGTCATAAAAAATTCGAGAAGGTCCTCTTGTGCAATCCCAAAGAGAAAAGATGACAAGAAAACAATAAGCATTGCACAAATTAACAAAAGAATTTTAAACAATGCTCATTTTCAACAATTCACCTGCTCCAATAGGCAGGTAACCAATTATTATGCTAATGTCCATGACAATGAATTTATATACGGCGATAATGTTTTGAGGAATTGTGGCCAAAAGGCTAACTTGCATTACAACACCTTGTGATAATTTATAGTTCTGTTTGTGAGGTTCATAACAAAAGTTTGTTTCCGTGTTCTTTATCGACAATCGCTATCATTTGACAGGAAATTTACTACTTTCGGGGATCGGAGAGGAGACAAAAAACATCGCTAAAAATCAGCAAAACTTCCTGCGAACGCAGCACCGATTACAATGGCTAACATCTTTCGATATCGATACCAAATAAATTTTCAATCTCGTAACTTTTAAAACAACTTGTTTTAAATGATATTTCAATTCGATAATTAACAATGTTCGTACGCGAAACGAGTTATCGACCAGATGCGGTGAGCTTTATGACGGCTAATAGACTTTATTGCTTTTTTATTGACATTAATGTTCTCTTGACTCCGGCGTTTATAACCGCCTCATTCATTATCAAACTGTGAGGTCAAAACATCTTTAAATCATAGGCGAAAATATGGACGCGTGGACGATATGGACTATTTTGAATATCATTCATTACTTTATGGTCATTGCATAATAATAGGTTTATAAGCATAGGGCGCGGTTTGTTTACTTTTATTTCTGAGTTTGATGAAATACTTATTACGTAGTTTTATCGATAATGCGTGCAAGCTTACACCTGTTTAGATTGTTAATTAAAAACATTTAATATCGCCTACTGTCGGCCGGTTTAATAAATTACAAAGATATGAATATAATTTTTCTTTAACGTACAGGACGAACATTTTAAATTATGAAATAGAACTATGCAAGGATAAACAGTGAATATTAAAAATAATTTACACGTTATGGTGTCTTTTTGTACATTATTTTCACCTAGCTATTTACATATTTATCAACATTTTAAAATAGCGTTTATCTTGTATGAATATTAAACTTTAAAATTGCTTCGAATATACAACAGTATATAATTGAATACTCGTTGTTAACTGGCCACTGATTTATGAGGTAAGAAAGTAGCTGACCCCTGACTCCACTCGTAGGTCTCGAACGTTAATCGTTTCCATGTATTGCCTAATAGACTTAGAGGCCTGTTGTAATCACCTTATGTAATAACACTATCAAATCAGTTGATTATCTTTTCTTAATGTATCAAAAGAGATATATAGAAATAAGACGTTAAAACGTTGAGATGATGTAAAACCTACAAATGCCTATCGACGAGGATACAAGCGACGGTAACTCCCACACCGTATAATTTATTGCCTATACGATAATTATGCGGATTTAAAGCCGAAGTGCCGTGGTTTACGGTCCGGTTTACGGTTCTTTACGGTTTTTTGAGCGCTTAAGGGATATTGCGTTTTGTTACCGGTGCGGTAAGACGGTTTCCGCACGGCGTCCGCTCGGGAGTGAAACAATCGGCCGTTTGCTTATTCCGCTGCAGTGCCGGGACACTCGCTCGCCACGTTTGAAGTGACTGCAATTTGTCTCCAGCGACGTATTTCAAGTAGATATGATCGTGTGTACGAGTAATGCTTGCATAAATTTCTCACAAACAGATGTTGGGTTTTTATCTGTACCGTGCTGTAGGTAAGACGTTCACCTGGTGCCTTCATGTCGACGCCGAAACGATTTTTTTTTAATTTTTAACATTAATTATTCAACACTTCTATATTACACATTTTGATATATCAAATTTCCAAATTGTAATTCGTACACAAAAGGGTTTCCATTTCTTTAAATAAATTAAATATTAACAAAATATCTTAAAAACTGTTTTATTTTATTTCGAATGTATTTTATATAGATCTTTAAATGTAATTTTACGAAAAAAAACTCAGTTTTATGAAACAAAGCATTTATCGTATTAAGGCATTAGTTGGTACTTTTCATGAATTGAAAAATTACCCTGTATTAGGTTATATTCGTTCACTGTTTGACGGTTAAAATCAATGACTGTCCGTACAAAGAAACGGCACTTACCACTAATACGCAAAAAATCTCTAATATATTCATTATTAGTAACATGATCAAAACTAATTAAGCTGACTCAAACATATTCAACATACAGTTGTCTTTAGTACCTAAGTAAAGTTCAGAATTCTAATGCTTATTTATACGCCGCGCATTTTTTACTATTACAATGTAGCCAGTGACAGCAAAAGGGCCATCATCGGCGGTCCGTCCACATAAGTAGTTTGATCAATAAACATGTATTGTAATCAAATTCGATATAGGCAGATGCTACACTGTGGACGTATAGGGCATAACGGGTGCAGACTGACTGCTCGCTGTCGTATAAAAACTTAAGTATCGCTGCCACTCATTAACTTATTAAGATAGTAATTTATGACCCTAAATACAATTCTGCAGTAGCGTCCAGTTTACCTGTTTACTTTTTTATATCCATATTAATGTAGCTCCAGTCTATGCCTTTGTCGGTGGCGATAAGAAGTGTGTCGTGTGAGTCGAATTTATTTCACATTTTATTCTTTTTATTCCAGCACAATCTTTGATAACTGTAAAAAACTTCGATAGTTTTAAAGTTAGAAATGCTTCGCAAAACTTGAAAGATCTGGGCCTTGTTAGAGTTTTCACGATGTAAAGTAATCTTGTACTTTTATGATAATGATTTCAAATCTAAGTTGAGAGAGAGAGAGAGAGAGAGAGAGAGAGAGAGAGAGAGAGAGAGAGAAACATTTACCTACATATCGTCGTTGGTAATGGGGCGAAGCATAGAAGAGCCAATATTATAAATTAATTAACAAAATTTTATTTATTTTAATTAACACTCTTATGTTTTTTATGTTTTGTTCGAACTACTATTTTGGTCGAACAATGAAAATTTATCACCATTAGAAGGCCTTGCGAATATTAGTACGAATGAAAATGACCATTTGCAACAAAAAAAATCTATGTGAAAACTTAATTAGTATTTTATTTTTTTTTGAGTTTTTTACGACGGCCATTTGGTAGAAATAAAACAGGATGCCCACTGACTTTAGTCCAGGATTGGTCTTTACT
Source organism: Papilio aristodemus (assembly GCA_016277805.2). NCBI lineage: Eukaryota > Metazoa > Arthropoda > Insecta > Lepidoptera > Papilionidae > Papilio > Papilio aristodemus. Next base: position 4,741,210 of record JAABKM020000032.1, on the reverse strand, counting down.
AATAAATTACTAACAAAATACGTATAAAATTGTATCAATTTTCAAAACATTTTATCAAACCTCGCTGCTGGTAATTATCATTTATGGAATTTATTACAATAATTTAAAATTGAATGTTATTGACATATTAAAACTACTTCAAACCGCCTTTGAAGTGCTAAAATGGATTCAAGATATTTAATTTATGTTTTTATTTAATTTCTTTCAAGTTAGCATTGAAAAAGTGATAAGCGATGAAAGATTATGTACGGAACTTTTCGACTAACCGTATATTACGGCATCCTAAAAGAGTTTATTTTTTATAGCTATATGGAAATAAATATAAAGAGATGATAGAGTAATGTAGTGACTTTTTTTACACAGAAAATTATATAGTGTAAAGAAGAATTCTGCCTTCTGTTGCTGTATTTGGTAAATAGGGGTACATACGTCTAAACTTTTATCGCTTTGCTTACCTTAATTGTTTCTGATTGAATATTTCTTACATTGGACGGTATTACAAAGTATCACAGCATTAAATGTTACCTGAATCATCAATTATGAATAACATGGTGATGGAACAAGGTAAAGTAAACAAGCAATAACGCTATGAATTATTGCATCAGCTTCCTCGTCGCTTAGGTTGGCTTAGAGCATTCGCTGTTAGAGGAACCGGCTCTAAGTAATGATAAAAAGCATAGTCAAGAACCAGTATTAAATATACATAATTTCTGCAAACGATGATTCATCCTGTAGAGAGGTAAAAATTACAAAAACCTGGCGGCGACATCACTGAATAATAAGCAAAGATTGAGATCTAACAAACAGGGTGATGTGAAATAAGACAAATATGGCGCTGCGCATGAGTGGAATTCAAAATGGACGCCTACGAGCTTGTAAATCCTTGTTATTGTATACCTTGAACTAGTTAAGTTGCACAATTTCTGGATTACAAGTGTAATTATATATAGTTTAATGTAACATTACTAGATTTTCTTAACTTACATATATTTTATTTACAATTTTCCTTCATAGATTATAATGAAAAGTACAGTCAAGTGGAAATAAAATAATGAGGTAGAAATTATTTTATAATTATCAGACAGTTTATATTTAATTGTAATACTTTTTTATTCGCGTCTATTGATTTATTTTCATGTACGTATAAATACGTATACAATCTATGTAATAAGTTTGTGATATGAGATGGTTCACGAACTATTGTCAAATAGCGGATTCGAACCCACACGCTCATGTTTCACAGTTCCTCTAACTTATAAGCTACTGGTGCTTAAATATAAAATATGTTTCTTTTTTGAATTCAAAAATATTAAAGTAAATATTTTTACTTAACTAACCTATGGTAAAGTCCTATTGGTTTCAGAATTTATGTTACACCAAGTGGTATCTTTTCATTGATTATTATAATAAAATTAATATATGAAGTTATATGGAAGATACACAAAAAAGTGCTTAAATGTTGAATGAACAATTTTGAAACGCACAGAATGTTTCTTCAATCGTTAAACTTCACCCGTGTTAAGCTGTAATAGAGTTATGTTCTTCCGTGCCGAATATACCGAGAGATGGAGCTTTACATTCAAATTTGAACTTAAACAATAGAATTTTAAAGTTCAAAATTCACCAGCTAATATTTTTCAAACAAACTTGTAAATTACGTCAATTTTATAATATTTGAGTGTATTAAATATATGAGCAAATGATAACGATATTTTTTTACATTTCAATTGTGTTTATATTACTATTTACATATGAAAATATCCTATTAGATTTACTACTACTAAAACCTAATGTTATTATAAATAAAAAAACAACGAACTGAAGGCCATAAGTTTAGTGTGACACAATCATCAATAGTTAAGAGAAAACCTTTAAATTTCTTTTACTATTCATGTGCCTGTTTACGAAACTAAGAGACAATTTTACATGGACGTAAAGTTTTGAAAAGATGTATATTTAATTTTTAGGGAAACACAATGAAAAAGAAAATATTCACAGGACCATATATAAGACTACTCTAATTTATGAAAGTAAATTGGATACAGTTTGGTTTACAGCCGTTTTAGTAACATCCTACAATTACAACGTTTGTTTTAGGAAGAATATATCATCCGTATATTTCTAAAATATATTATACTAATGGATTTAGGTCCATGTATAAGAAAATGTAACATTTTTAATAATATTCAAACATTAAGGTAGGTAAGTTACGTTTCAATCTTTACGGCATACAATAAGAGGGGAATAGAGCCAACAAATAGTAAAATATTTGTTAAATGTGACGATTCTTATAATAACATTTAACAACATTAAGTTAGGTATTATTATATTTATAATATTTATTGTTTATTTCAGTTTACTTTTTCATAATGTGATTACTTGTCATTACAAATGTAAGTAAGAACTTACCGTAAGCTTTCTGTCAAAGTTATAAACTTTTTTGACGTAATGTTTACATTTATTTAAAGGAAAGTTATATAGCTTACGATGTAAGTAGCGATAGAAATAATTGTTTTGTACTTGTTCTAAATAGTTTATCAGTTAGTGAACATCGTTTGGACATTCGACCCGCGTAAAAGTTTGTTCGCCAAACGAAAGTTCCGGCATCGGGCCCGAGCGGGCCGCCTCGGGTGCCGTAAATCGGCAATAAACTCACCTTAAACCGGCCGGTTGTTCACCGACGGCGAGTAGAGTCGCGCCATAGCACGCCCTCACAACAACTCACAGAGTCAGTTCACTCGTTCGAGTCACGTGTCAACGTTTTAGCGGCGGCATGAGCGCAATACTAAGCGCGGTCGCACGTGGTGGCGCCAGGTGGTGACGAGAGAGATGCGAGGCGCGTTGTTTACGGTGGTCGCTGGTCGGTTACGCAACGCGTTGTCGCCGTGACGCGCGTCACTCGAGTGCCGGCCGATGCTTTACGAGCGACGCCTCCCCCCACGACCCACAAGCGCCGCGACGCCGCACTAAATCTGCGACTCGCCGAGCGACACCCGACCCCCTTTAATCCGACACCATTGACGTACAAAGACAACGTTAATCGTTGCGATTAATTGAACGGTTCGGCTGCAGCGCGATGGGATCGTATCGCAGTGGCCGTCCGAGCCCGCCGAGTGCGGCCTCGTAAAGTTTCTTCGTGTATCGTGCGATGCACCAGACGTTGATAGCGCTTCACGCGCTCTGAATGTTGCTCTACTTCGACAATATCAACTTTTGTTCGAAAAGATTTTGTAAATATAAGTTATCGTTGTTAAACCATGAAAACTTTTTCATCTATATTGTATTCGTCGCCGCAGATGACACGAATAAAACATTTCCTAAAAATCTTATGTTTTAGAATTTTTATTACAATACCATCTGTTCCGACCAGATAACATTTACTTTTTACAACACTTACAATCCACAATAAAGACGTTAACCCTGTAACTATCCACATTTATCAAAAGTGCATAGATTCATTGAAATAATTGACGATTCCCGGATCTCCGATGTACGAATCATCCTTCAAGCATGAATTAAATCCCTAATCTCTTCACAAAGCAATTAAGAAAGAAGTTTAGGTTAGTGCGCTACTACAGTTAAAATGCTTTAATTGTAAGTAGTTATTAGCTCACAAATAGCGATTTTTATTCCTATTTAGTTTCTACTAAGATTTTAAGAAGAAATTTGTATTTAAAAATGATATAGACATATGGATTGTGGATATGTTGGATAGGGCATGGCTCGAAATCGCTCAGTGAGTTTGCATAAGAGAGATCCACTTGTAGAGGGCAGCAGGGGACAGATCGTTGTAGTCATCTACCCAAATAAATAAAAAATTGACAAAGTTACATCGCAGTCATTGAAAATTTTCGCAATCCAAATTACGTATTATTTTGGTATATATAATAAAAGTGACCTGAGAGTCACTTGCTTATTATATAAAGTTCGAGAATGCTTGGGAACACAACAAGCACACATTAAGAGTTCGATGTTCCATAGTGAGAATATAAAAATTTATCTGGACGTATGTAAATATTTATAAAGTAATTAAATAATAATAAACTATTAATACCGGTAATATTTTTAGCTCACTTGCTAATTTGTTAAAAATTTAAAACTTTTATTTTCGAAATTTTACTACCACAGCTTTCCTTCATAGAAACGGCCAATCTCTACAGCACAACAAGATGTAATAAATGATCACCCAAAAAGCAGATGATGGTTAACCAATAGCATAGCTCACCGGGCGGCCATCTTGGTATCCCCACTCTTCGATAACTGACATCTCGAGGAGATGAATGAAGCTGGGGCGCGCATTCGGCCAATAAATCTATTTCAGATCAGACGTATTTAGTAGAAACAGTTTAGGATCTTTCTTTTAGTTTCAGTATTTAACTATGTATTTTGTTCCTAAAATCACATTTAGAATTCTAAGTTTTATACGGATTTATTTATATTTTTACAAGGAAATTAAATTCATATTAAACTGAGAGTGGGGACATATCTAAGGTGAGTTACAAGCTATGTTAAACGATTCTTTGATACCATATATATCATTTTTTTAATTTAGGCTCACTATCTAATTGAGTTAATAATTCAATGTTAATCCACAATGTTAAAAATGTATACGATTATTTACAACAAGAATAAGATTATAATTTGGTGTGTGAAACTATTACGAATGAGTTTCTTCTAATAATTAACGTCGCTCTACTTACCGACTGTTAAAGGGGTGATCATGCTGTGCGTAGATCTGGCCGCACTTAGCTATGGCACAGCAAAATCGGGAGAAACGCAGGCTTAATCCCGTAATAACAGGCTAGATGATGTATGATGATATATTCGCGACACGTATTGAGTTCTTTGGGCAAATTCCAAAAGAAGATGAGCAATATGTAGCAAGCCTCAAATAAAATAACGTAGGTGTAGTCTAGCATCATCGCTAGCACCAAAAACGCTTTACAAAATCGTTTGAAATTTAAGTCATCAGTTTTAAGTCGACTGACAACAAATGCCACTAAAATTTATTTTCTAGGATTTGTGTGTAGATAAGTAGCCACTTTTAGTTTTTTCTGATAATTACCTTATTCGTTATTAAATAAATAAATAAAACATTTATTGAAATAATAACAAAAAGAAAATACCAAGACTTCTCTGGCCCATGAATTGTATTTCATGAACCAGGGTTCACCCTCAATCGTATATGTGAGAAAAATCATATCATCATTTAATAAACCAAAACATTCCATATGAGGTTGGCTTCAAAGACTTACATGTTTATAAAGCTTCAAAGAGATCAAATAACTCTTTATATTGTGGAGCGTTCACTTATCTTCTGTAGGTGCAAGTCCCTAATAACACTAATGTTTTCCAAAAATCATGTTTGCTTGTTTCATGATTGTCGCACAAACTATTTTGATGATGATAATGAGGAGAGAGGAGCGAATAAATCATAAAAAAAACCTATTAAATACATAGCTATTTCATTAAAAAGAATAAAAAAATACTCACTAAATATCTTTTTAAAACTTGGTTTATCTCATGAAGATGTTATTTACAAATCTCAGTAAAAAAAAACCGCCATTTACAATGTCAGTTGCCATGGCCATGCCATGCCATGTATGTTACGGTGGTGTTTACTGCGTATAATGTTTTGACTGTAACAACTACACTATACCAACGTTTGACTTGTTTTGCCTAGTAACATCCATGTGTGGTATACTATATGTGATATACCTAATCATTTAGATAGGATTATTAATGGAATCACACAACCATTACGAATGGTTTAAGCATTTGTAGTAAAACCAAAACAAAAATATACAAAGTAATTTGTTTGCTTTAAAAATGAGCCAGTCATACGATAGATTTATAAATTTGTAAGTCATAATTTTTCAAAGCTGTAGGATTTTTAGACGTCTCGTCGTCGTCGAATTTTAGACGACAGCAGGGTGGCTGATTGTGACTTGTCTATAATGTTCACACTACCGCCTCCGGCGGACTAAAACTACGTGGTAGATCGCTAATGTGTAGACCCGTTAGGTGTGTAGATAAAATGTTCAAGCAGAGTCTAGAATTTTCGTTCGATGAATATTCGTAGGGAGTCCTGATCCGCTTACTTTTCAGAATAAGTCTTTCAATCATTTTATAAATAACATTAACATAACATAGTAAAGAATTCAATCCATACCGTGGGACAAAGGAAATTTAGTTTAGTTTGAAATTCCTTCAAATCGTAGCACTGAGCATAAATATTTATGATGTCTGTTTAAGAATTAAAATGGTCTGCAATAAACACAGCAGACAATTTATAAATAAAGGGATCTTTGAAAATATTACAGCAGCGACTTATTACACTAAGTTGTTAATGTTGGTATTTTTTACCAAAATTAACATCAAACATTTTATATGTGTAGGTAAAGTAATACTTATAAATAAAAAAAATATTTCCCTAAGTAGAGCAACATTCAAAGCATTGCCACAGCACATTTCGTTCGCTACATTCCTGAGCGCGTTTAAAGCATGCTCTAAACAGCTGATTTCCCGATATACTCCCGTCTCCTTTATCGCGCAGTAAAACGGGCAATAAAACAGAGAAAACTATACTTTATGCGCTCCCACTGGAATTGCGCGGACGACGAGCGTAACCTACATGCGGCCATTTCCAGATTTACGATCTGGGAATTGTGTGTTAGAGAGGGACAAAGACATACGACGCTTTGCTGATAACGATACCGAATGTAGCGGGCCCCGCGATGCGTCGAGGACAAGGCTGCATAGTACATGCTAAATTTGAAGAAACTACAACTAAGCAGAACTACGATATAAATACTATTCACATATACGATAAGCAACACTTTTCGGGAAATAAAAATTGGATTTATATTATGAAAAACTAAAATCACTCATTCAACTCGTACGTGATTGATGTGTTGATTTTGTTAGTACTACCTTGTTAACTGGCATACTAGCTCATTTCGTTTCGTAGTGTGTGTATTTTAACTATTCGCATGAGGGCGATAAATATATAGCTTTCCCTTTTGTTTTGCTGAGTTATGGGTGTGTTAGAGTGAGAAGTCGTAAATCGCGTGATGCGGACCATAGTGACATGTTTATGGGCGTAGCCGAGGCGCGCGCGGCATGGGGCTGGGAGCGGCAATCGAGAGCATGGCGCCGTAGAAGGCAGGCTAATATTAATTTGACAAATTATAAATAGATTTAATGTTAATTTAAATAATTATGTATGGAATGCTATTTAAAAAACATTTGTAAAAGTGTTTTGTAACTATATAAATATATAAGTATTATTTAAATTTACTTTTTATAATTAAAAGAAATTGAATTAGTTATTTTTGTAATTTTAAAAGATTTTAGTTTAATACAAATATTCCCAAAAATCATAAATTTTCCATATAATAAAAAAACAACAAAATTTTTTAAGAATAATGTCTAGAAAAATATGAAAAAATTTCAGAAATTTCCCAACATCATTTAAAATAAGACATTAATGAAGAATGCAAAAAACTACACCTTAATTTAAATAATTAATTACGAGAAAAATAATTTATACAGAGTACCTTTCAAACAATATTAAAATTTTCTAGCCAACTTTACAACATAAAAATTTCAGTATGTGTGGAGTTAGTCTACACAAATTGATGCTACATATTAAAAATAATGCAAGCATTATCACATCATTTAAAGCTAATTAAATGATATAATTCGTTCAGTAAACACGAGCAATAGGAATCATAAACACGCGATCTATTCGGCACATCATTCTACAGGTGGCAAATTACGCGCAAATCCAATAAATTAGAACAGAGCGCCTCTCCGAATCTGCTGTTAGTGAAATGTCCGTAAGTCATTTTACGAGCTAACTCCGGAGTGGGTACGAGCAGATGTAAAGGTACCTTTTTTAAATTAAACGGGACCCTTTGTAGAGTCCGTTTTATGAGATCGGTAATATTTTAGAAGACAAAAATTACTTTGGTGTAATTTAAAAGTAATAAAAGTTTTATTTTAGTTGTTTCATATTAATTATTTTTGATTCTTAAATAGTTTTATTAAGGGTCATAAGTGACAGGGGTAATATCGATAGTCGTTTTCATTTTAACAGATTTTTTTTAAAAATAAACAGCACGTTAAACTTGCTAATGATATTCCACGGTGTGGAAATTAGATAATTATGATTTAGATTTAGTATCTATGTATGCAGATAACGCAGGACCCCAATTATCACAGATGCTTCAAAAGTTTAATATATTGGCTTGTATTGTGTTTTTTTTAAATTTTTAACGTAAATAATCCAAAAAATATTTAAGAGACTAAAAGAGGAATTATTTTTCCGCTGTCAATCAACGTTACGTGGAAACAATAACTCTTATCAAAGCCAAATAATTTAGTGTAGAGCTACAAAAAAAATACCAATTTCTTGTGTAACAAATTTACATTTTATATATACATATACCTCACGCTTGTGATAGATGAAGAGCGATCTATAGTCATATAGGGCCCAAATTCCAAACTTAAGGCTGATATTGAGTTTGAAAAACCCAAATATTATTTTTGAACGACCCGGGATTCGAATCCAAATCCATATTTTATGTATGTGCATAAGACCTACTTTTAACAAATACTTTTTAGTACAAGGGAGTGACTTTCCAATACGTGAGTACGAGAGCTGTGGCCCAATACGTCATCCATAAACAACAGGATGCGACGAAAGTGGTGACCGAACCTATGCAAATAGAAACTAAATGACACCTTTACGGATGTTTTGTAATAGTAACTTCCGGAATCGATTTATTCATTAAAATTCTACAATAAAAATGGAAGTTTGTTATGAATGTAAATGACATTTGTATTGTGTAAGCGACAGCTGATTTTCTCCAGTAGTGCTGGATCTCTTCTATAAATAATATTAAGAAATTTGATAAACATAAAGTCATATAAATAATGTTGATAGGCAAATCCTATAAAATCCTGGGTCGGGAAAAAGTGATATTTGGGTTTTCTCAACTCAATATCAGCCCGGAGTTAGGAATGTGTGTCCAATACGGCGATAGGCTGGCCACGTATCAATTACATCATGGGACGATAAAACATACGGCAAAATGGTGCACTAGTTGCACCTCTGCCCTCCCAGTAAGCAGAAACAGAAATAAAAAATGTTTTACTAATAGTAACCCCAGATGACTAAAATGTCAGTAATAATATAAACAAAAGCAAATGAGTCCCAGACGTCTTTCGTACTAAAAAATGAGAGAGTATCTTTGAATTCTATACAGTTTTCTATTGATGATTTTTAATACCTTAATAAAATTATTTATGATCTCTTAAGGTTTCTTTCTTCTTATTTTTGTTTCTTTTTTATTCTTTTGAACCGAAAGAAGAATATAAAAAAAAATGTATATCATTGCGATACGACATGCACTTTTGGAACGAATTTAACGTAACCTGCCCGTACCTAATATTCAAATGAACCGGATGATATTTGAGAGTAATATATGAGTAGCTCAGTCGGTATTCAAATAAGTTTATAAATAAAACGCTCGTTTGTACGAATCTAAACACATTATTACAATTGTAGGAAAAAAGTTGCAATTTTTACTGTAACATATGATAGATGCCTAAGTCTCATATTTCAGAGTTCTTGATATTTTATTAAGTTGAGACGAAAATGTTTCATTTTCTTGCAATTGCATAATCGCACAAATAAAAAATATTAATTCTTTTACGGTATCATCTTCTAGTCCAGATTTCTTCTTTCTTATTTCAAATAAGCAACGTAATTTCTTTTCATATTCCTCACAAAAGGTCGAGTATGAACATAAATATAATTAATAACGGCCCCTGACGCTTTTCTGGCTGAAGTTTCATTTGTTCGCAAAAGGAAAATCTCCGCAACATGTAACCTATGCATTGCCATCTATCTTTTTCCACAAAAGCCGGACATTATTGTTCGGTCCAAACACTCCTAAATCTTCGGAAAAGTAATATATATTCGTTTTGCCCGCTGTGGTGTGTGCTCCGTATACGCCAGTCAGTTGCCTCGCTACTTTTCTGTATCTACTAATGTTTAATACATTGCTCGCTGTGTATGGCGCCGGGTCGCTTGTGTAGCGCATCCGGAGCGACGGAAAAGCGCACAAGAATTATGCACGCTTAGAACGATTTTTCTAAAATCTTTGCTGGTTCATTACGACTGTTTTAAGCGAGCGATTCTGTTGATGTAACGTATGTCGTTTATTCATTACGACATGGTTCTATTGTATCGCAGCCAACAAAGAAATATAAAGCTTAATTTTTCAGGAGTAAGATTTAGTTTTCAATCTCTGTTGAATGTCATTGAAACTATCTTTTATTGCAAAAATCTATAATTTGTTTGTGTGCAGAAAGACTTGTAAATGTGGATTAATGTGAAGAAAATTGAGACGTTATTTCATGTACTTTACAATGCTTCACTATTTGCATTAAAATTTAAACAATTTGTTTTTAACGATTTGATGATTTTTTGGATTTCATTTCATCACCTGTATACGTATATTATAACTTTTATACAAAAACATGAAATATTTTTATCGTTCTATAGTCGAGAAGAGATTCAATACAATTCAAAATGTCAAAATATTTAATTTACTTGCAAAAAAATTAAATTGAAAAAGATATGACTATGTAAATTTTTATACACATCGTCACACATAGATGTTACAAAACGTGTATTATTGAATCATATGAAAAGAAAAATAAAAAAAAAGTTCGTAGCATTAGTAACAGAATATAGTCGGAGGCGCTGCCTCTTAGAACTTAAAATTCTCGGTATTAGATAATGGACGAGCGTAATTTGAGAATGAGCCCACTAAACCAGCGTCAAAATATGTAAAGATTTTTATCTTTCCCGTAAAATGGCTTGGGAAAAAACATAAAGAAGGTGGTGTCACCTGATCCTGACAGGCGTGATTTATCGAGCGCGGTGTGGACGTGGCCTTAGGTCCCGACCCCGAGTTATGACGCCCCGAAATAATTTACCTACATGTGACAAGAAACAAGGTTGTAGAAACCGGTAAAATGAGTGCACTGACTCACATTTGACGCGTTTTATTTAATATCGTGAGACTTGTGCATACGACTACGATGAAAAATTTAATAACTTTGTTTGAACTAGTTAGTGAATTCTATTCAGTGTCCTCAACGTAGTTTTTTTTGTATCGAAGGACTTTATTATAAATTTTGATATTTAAATTAGTTTCCTTTAATAGTCAGGGAAATGTATCCTTTTATTTATTTTTTCTGTATAACTTCTCTAAATCATAAAATGTCATGCATAGTGATTGTTCAACAAAAGATAATTTTAATTTTATTTTTTTTAAATGTTTTCGTTTGGTAAATTAAATTCTACGTGTCATTGTTATAACAGTAATTAGATGGACCTAATTAAATAAAATCTGGTTTTATAATTTAATTTAATTTCCAGCAACTAGGTAAACAATGTTCAAATCTTATTACAGTCTTAAAAATGGTAAGAAAAATGATCAGACCTATAAGCTTATCCCAAAATGTCTGTTTCATTTTACCAGAAAAATGACAAATCAACAATGAAGAGTGCAAGGGATAAAGCACTTTATTCCAATAGAGATAACACTAAAATTATATTGTATCGGAAGTGTTAATACGCCATTGGATTCGGTAGCAGTGGGAGCTCAAGTAAAATGGAAGAAGTCCCTGAGAAAATTGGCACAAGTGGTTTTAGCTGGAATGGCGAGCGCGGGGCTCGGCGACGCACGGAGACAAACAAAGAATAAATTTACAGAAGCGACATTATTTATATATAAATAATTATTAATGAATATTTTATTATTATACTACATACATAGTACATTGGAAGTAATGACAGTGAATAATATAATTTAATTCCAATTTTAGAATTAAATCTTTACATTCATATACGTAATGCGAATTTACATTTAATTGGTAGGGTTTAGTTACAGGTAAGTATGTCGTTTTGATATCTTACATATAGTAAGATATCAAAACGACTTACTTACCCGCAACTAAGACTTATTTATTAACTTTACGCTGGAAGTAAATAGTCATAATATGGAAAGTAGTTACAAATATTCTTACATAGGATATATTCCCATCACGTTGGAGACAAATTTGAGTTACATAATTTTGAAAGTGACTTTAATTAAAAGGTATACAAGTGTACATCTGCGACCGTACATATTCTATGATCGCAGTATAGGGGTGGCCGTCGAATGTTCGCCCAGAGATAGCACTCGCGGCAAGATGTATTGCTGCTTACGAAAAATTTTCAACAGTCTTCTATCAGATTGGCCCCAAACGGAAAATAAGAGGGGACAGCGACAAATAAATGAACGCTGTAAATATCCCTATGACAATAATACAGGTCAGCAATAGATTTCTTTTGAGAGATTGCGTCGCTATTATTAATAGAGGAACAAAATAGAAAAAAGGCCAATCGATTGACGAAGTCGAGCGAGGAATGTCCTATTGAATTGACGAAGTTTTAGCAAAGCGATGCTTACGAGGCATTTACAGCCTTTGAATGGAAACTAAGCGTGAGTTACAACATAGTTGGCATTATTTTTATTAATAACCATGTCAAATTTACGCCCATAATTACTTAAATATAGTAAATCTTATCTGAAATTACTTTGTGGATCTTGACTACAATCCTCCTTTTATGGTTTTGTGCTATATTAATGTACTTTTCATTTGAATGTTGTTACATTTTTTTGCTATAATACTTTGTTGACTTACACGCTGCCATAGATTTACATGAATCTAAAACACATAGAACTGTATTACCGAGAGAATTTAAAATTATTTTTTCTTGCTTGTATTCTCTCTATTTTGGCATTTTTAGTTTGTAGCCTAGCGAATTCTTGCCTTCTTTATTTTACGTTGGCTGTATTGGATAGCATTTTATATAAAACAAAGCTAAAACAATTCAATTAATAATACAAATCACACGTTCCAAGCGAAACTGTCTGGGATTTTTCTTTCGAAATTTATTTCCGCGCCCCTTCCCAGAGACGCAGTGGTGGGGAGCCACCCAAAGTGGGGGCGCGACTTCATTTCGCCCGCGTCGTTTATCTTGAGAAACATAATTCAGGGACGAAGTCTCTGTCAACTTATTCCTATTCTCTCGCCTAAGCGTGAAATGGGAGTGTTATACTTTTTTTTATAGCCGCTACGAGACTGGGACTTCCGTATTTTTAATATTTTTAAATTTAAATTGTTTATAGGACGTCGTGTCATTGTGGTTAATTTATAATATAAGAACCCCTCCGTCATCGGTGTAAATAAATAAAATGTAGTTCTTTTATTCACCTATAAATTTGTGATATGTTTAAGAAAATATATAATAAATTGGACTCAATAATTTATGTTAAACATTGTTTTTAGTTTATAAATTGATCTTGAGGAAAATAAAATATTTTAATAACAAACTTTTTTATAGCCGTTTTCCTTAGCAAAATCCTGAAATGATATTTAATATTTTTACATTAAACTTATATTATTAGTTTTTTTTTAACATAAAAAGAGAAGATTATATAGTAATTTTTTACTTTTTACACCTATATCGCTCTTACAAAAATATCCATTCTAAAACACTCCTACCCTTAACTTATGATTTTGTCAACATTCCAATAACTCATTTAGTTATATTCAAATGGTGTATGTAATCTTAGAGAGAGTGAAGCGAGTGGAGCGCGGGCATGAAGAGCATCTCGCATAACTCATTCAGTAACCGAATGTAATGGCGATATGATATTGGGAGGGACGTTATCGGTCGTCTGCCATTCTGCGGCTCGTAAATAACCAGCATTCATTACACCCCCGTTACTCGAATGTTAGAAAAGTATTTAATACTGAGTCGCTTTTGTACCGACTAATGGGAAACCTACGCTACATCGTAACTACAAGACTTATAGGTTTATATCATTAAAATACGATTTGATTTGAATTACATTTTTAAAAGATTACCAGATTCGAATCGCGCTATCTTTTTTCCTCTAAATTTTTTTATCTCAATGATACATTGATGTAACAATGGAAACCTGAATGATCCTAAAACGAGGGACTTAAATAAACATAGTTTTGAAATCATGACTCATTTGTTATATTTACTGTAAGGTAATTACCATATGTTCACGTATTGGTATTTTTTCATTGCATTTAATAGTATTTTTCAGAACAGGGGCTACGATCTAAGCGTTGGTATTTTAGGGACACACTAGATCGTAACTAGATCGTTACAAATGATTGACAATGAACTTAGAAAACAGTTTTGAAGTTGAGCACTAATACATGCTTAGAACATCCAGCCATGATTTAATAATAATCTCTCAAACATATGATGGCGAAGAGATTTTCTTAGTGGTTCTTGTGAGAAACAGATTTTGATTGCGAAAGTTTCAGTGTAAACTAGATTTAGTGCTCCTATGCAGACCTACTTGTCTTCACTTTTACCCTTCGCTGCACACGAGTTCAACTATCGCGGTTAACTTTTCGCTTAGTGTGTCGATTGATGGGAACTTTAAGGAATAACAAAGTTACTACACCTTGTAATTTAGTATACAAAGATCTCAATGAAACGATAATAGGAAAATAAAATTGAAGTCACTATAATCTATTCGTTAATTTAAATATTAGAAAAATAAGAATTTTATTTCTCAACCAAAATGTTATTGAGAAGCTGATGTTATTTTTCTGTTGTGGAATAATTTATTTTCGGGATTAGTATTATTGGAACAGGTAGGAGTACTTATTTGTTTTGTCGTAACATAAATTACCGACGTCCACAAACAAACTAATATACAAAACGAAAGGTTCGTAGACTTCACGCGTGAGTCGTTCTTAATACGTACGTACGACCAATACGTCATTCGACGCAATAACGGTCAAACGATAAATATCGTTTTGCGCAGACAACACGCGCAAAGTAATATATGAAGTTAAGAATAAATAGGCAATTTAGTGCGGGACGCACGTTCGGCCGAATATTGGCGAATATTGGCGGGAGCGGGCGGCGGATTTCCATACCGTATCGCGATTCGTGGGGTTCGTTTATGGGGTAAAAATTAAGTCGACAGGCCTCGGTGCGCGGTCGGTTTTCAATTGGATTGTTAAAACTTTGTCTCCGGCTTGTTTACATTGCCTATTGAATCCTCCTTACATTTATTTTCTTTGTGAAGGTACTTACAAGTCTCGTTATATCGATATTTAAATTAACACATGATGTCAACTTGAATGGAATGATTTTCAAGATGTGACATAGCCATATAAAGTTCTTTCAATTAAATTAATGTCCTATAGTATTATAGTAAATGCATTTAAAACATAATCTTTGTAAAAAGCAACCAAATATTAATTTATCTACTTTCTGACTAAGAGAACAGTGTGTTTAAGAAATGAAAATATCTTCCTACGTGTATAAACTCTAGGAGAACAATTCCAGGAAAAAAGATCCACGGAGACGAAATAAATTTAACAGTAAGACTCGATAGAAATAAGAAAGCTTGCTATTAAATCTTTCTAACAGGCCGATTGGTGGCGCCTCAACTAAGCAGCTGCAAGTCGTTTGAAAAACGCATTTTAATGAGGTATAAGTATAATTTGTCTGGATGAAGTATCTGGATATCTTAGAATCTTATTATAATAATGTAAAAAGATTTTTACCCAGTGTATTAATTTTTAAAGACCTTATAATATATTTTTAAATAGCATGTCAAAGCGATTATTTAGAAGAAAATGTGACATCGGGCAATACTATACGGTCGGCAAATATTAGTTATAAATTAGATTAGATTTGAAGCTTTAATATTGCTATAGCTATTTATGTTACAATGTTCTCTGAGAAAGAATTTATTTGCAACAAAACAATTATTATATTAATTTCATCCCATTCTCAACCTTGATATCATTATCGGCACAGGTTAAGTTACTCGCAGCTCAACATTACTGACAACAAATATCTTAGAACGGAAAGTTAATTACCGTGTAGAATTCTAAGATTTACACAAATATGCCATTAGACTAGATGGAGATTTAAATTATGCCTACATTTTGACGTAGAGTAATCCTGCCCTAAGTCGCGCGGGCCGAGGCTCCCCGGGCCCGCTGAGGTATTACTGCGGGGGTGCGCGAAACGAAATGTGGCTTTAAAAATTTGGAACACAATCCGGCTATTTGTCTTTCCAACGTCTCTTATAAATCAAGGAATAAAGCAGCCAACAATGCTTTATGGCGGAAAAAAAGAACCTTACATAAGACGGGGAAATAGCATACAGGCCTTACATATATAATGCGTGGAAAAGCTGAGTCCTGTTGTATTGACTTTGAAGTATTTTATGACAGCTATTAAAAATATTTTTTTTTATTTTATAATTAATAATAATTCTTACTTCATACCGACACCACGTGGTATGTTTCATGGAATATGTAAGACTTCCGCTCTCAGAGGTTTAGACTATAGACGACTTAGTAAGCATACTTTAGTTAGCGCACAAAACACGCTGTCAACAGGTGAAAATTCACGTGAAAGGTCGGCTTTTGATAAACAAACAAAACTAAAAACAATGATCAATAAAAGACCTTTGTGTGTGTGGGTGTGTGTGTTAAAAATTCCACTTTAATCAAACTCTTGCAAATAGATATATAACATAGTTAATTAGTCGTTGAATATTTTTAGCTGTAAATAGTTCTCATCAAATAAATTCCGGTGCACTGCCAAAAATATTTCGAGCGGCCATTTTAATATCCAATGTCATTATTTAAGCGACGTCACATCCGTCCGCACTAGTCGACGCATTGGCAGAGTTATTACCATGTAACGCACTATATCATGGCAAATTTACGACAACCTGAATATGATAGATTTTCAATCCGGCGCCCATAATGTACGGCGAAAAATGCTTCGCCATCAAAATAGAGAAATAAATAAAGTTGCGACAACCAATTAATAACAAGCAAAGTGTCACAGCTCGGTATAAAAACTTTTGGGCCGGATAAAGGGCGGAGAGGCGCGATGAGGAGAGACGCGCGTAAAAAAGGTCCGATATCGCCCATAAATTTGGACGGATTCAAAACAAATCGCCTTTATTCATTACACGCATGACTTATTGCCGCGGCAGGTCGTAAAACATAATGCACTTAAATGGACACAAAGGTGGCATCGGGATACAATACGGTTCAACAGATTAACAGAAACAACAACCTAAAGATTAACAAAGGGCTGAAAACGGTTCATTAGACACGTATCTACGATATAAATTATTAATTATTAGAAGATGCGACAATATTTTACATTTTTAAAATTGAACAATTCAATTCAACTTTAAACTAAAATATGTTTAAAATTCTTTATTCTACATAAATTGTTAAATGAAGCGATCGGAATACTATAAATTATTTCGCACATTAGTAAAACGATGGCACAATAAATTATAATGCTATAAAATTTATCTAAAGCTGTTATATATCTACATATGTAAAATCGATTCATCCGTCTCTGGTTTAAAAGTGAAAAAATAAAATATGTAATACTAAAACATGCGCATGAAGCAACAATTGGAGTGTTTTATTATCAGATATCACATAACGAGACCCTCATCAAGTGCCGCAGAGCGTTATGAAACGTCGAATCGAGAAATAAATGGCGTACGAAAGTGTGATCCAAGATGTGCAAGAGGGGGAAGAGGAAAAAAATGTTTGGCAAAATGATAAACTTCCACGCGCCGAGTGAAAAAGTGAGCGTTTATTTATGATCTGGCGATGCATTGTGCTTTAAAAGAAGGTCACTTTATCAGATCTCTTCGGACCTTGCATTTTAAAGTGTGCGCGAGCCCGCGCTTGACATGGGAGCAATGTATTCCTTATCAACATTATGCATCCTTTCGATGGCGTATTAGTACTTTGGGAACAAGGTTTTAGGAAGGTGTATAAAAATTAAGTATAACGAATGAAACGTTCAATTCTATAATAAATTATAAACTAGAGGTGACTGAGATTTCTCACTAAATCTAATCGAACAGAACTTTGGTTGGGGGGAAAACAAACAATCTGCATATTCTATAGTCAGAATTATTGATTCTTTGTGAAGTTATCTATTTTAAAAAAAAGCAAATTAATTTTAGAAGGTTCCAGAAGTGACTGAGAAATCGATACTCCGTTACACTTTAGCCATAGTAATACTCTGATAACTTTAAATTAGGTAAAGAAAGAATTTATTATTCTCCAATCTCTTTTAGAGCGACCACAAATCACGACGGTGCTTTGGATGTAATTGAAAATACATTACGCAACCAAATTAAAGTGGGAAGTGGTACAAGTTAGGAGAGGGCGGCAGGTGCCTACCCGCGACATCCCCCCCAACCCGCGGAATGTTTTGGCATAAAATATCGTTTCAATTATTTACGTGAAAGATTTATGGCACTTAGGAAAGTGCGCCGAGAAAAAACTGCGAGCGACGTGTGCACTGAAAGTGTTTTCTTTGAAAACTTATAATGGCTATGAGAGTGAGGAAAGTTTGCGAATCTCTTTTCTATGGTAATTTGTTTTGACTTCACTTATAAAGATATAACTGTTCAGACAGTTGTTTATTGAATAAATAAATACCTTGTACATCTCGACGCGTTTTTATTGTAAAATAGCAGGCGATTGGAGTTATTTTGTTTTGTTATAGATAAAGAAGCATGCTGTTGAGATCTGACCAGAGTTCTTGTCCTAGGGATTTGATAAGAAAAACATTTGCAAAATAATAAGAGAAGTTGCCTTTGTTAGCACGACATCATGTCCTCTCCCTGAGGCATAAATTGTTCCGTGAATAATTCTCCCAGGATACAAATGATATATTGAGATGATACTGAAACAAATGAAAATTAGTTCTAACATATCAATCTTTTCGTCAATGTTTTTTTAATGTGAACGTCACTTGAGAATTCTATATCATATCTAATCTTTCTTAGTATCTAAAGATATTAATACATACCTATGTATCTTTTCACTACATTAGTATTGTCAACATCGAAGCTACAGTTTCCAAATAAGAATTGATAGTTTGCACGTTAATACACTTCCCGAATTAAAGCAATCTATAAGAATATTTATTACTCTAACAACAGTAAACAAGAAAAAGTATGGCTAATAGATTTATGGTATAGTTTACTAAGGCCCTTATTGGAAAAAACAAGTTTTTTGCTATGCACAAGTCAATAAATTTGACTACGTATACTTTTGCATAATAGAAAAGAAACAAAAATTTGGTCGCACGATCACTGATAATTACAGCAATTTGCAGTTCGAGTCAATTGATTATTGGAAATAAACCTCAATAATACCATTTCTGAGAAGAAGCCGTGACCATTTTTAGCAAGATGATGCGACTTATAGAGTCTACTGTAAAAACTGTTTGATGCTTCTCATTTATTGCAAGAAAATATATGCGTACTACACAATATCACAATCTTTAATTTGTTTACGTTCGTATACGATCCACAACTTCGACACAAACGTTCTTACGAAGCGCATTAAATTTATTATTATATTAAATATTAGATTAAATAAAATTTTTCACCACTACTAAGTGGTAATTTCTCCAGTGTTTAGACATATTAATAGTCTGAAAAAAAATACGTCAATAATAAATCCAACAAAATAAATAACAGAACATGATTAAACTAACAAAATAAGTAAATGTCTTTAAAATGAAACACCTTAAGTTATTTTAATTTTAAAGCTACGGCAAGTCGCAGCAAAGCGGCCAGGATCATTATGAGCAGCCAACACGTAGCTTGTTTAACTACTAAATTGAAGGAGACACGGCAGCGAACTCACAAACAATGATAATACGTGTGACGTCACGACTCGCATAAACCTCTCCACGCATGTTTATTTTTCATTTACGGGGCGCGCTACGGGTAAACATTGGGAGTGTATTACGTATCGTAATAAACGACTTATTTCCTTAACTTGTTGTTAAAATAGGAGTAAGAAATAACTAGAACTTTAAAATATAACTATGAATAATGTGGAATGGTACCACTGTCTTCATTTTATAATATAATCCTATGAAATGAAGCAAATATTAAATTTCAAACCTTAACATTGCCTGCCTTGTACTTATTACCATCAAAAATAGTGTAGGAACTAACTGATGTAATATGCACAACCTAAATGTTGGAACTAGTAAGGTTAAATTAAACACTTCATCATGTAGACGGGCACTGTAAAAGGATTTTTGGAAATTCGACAAGGATGCCATCCAAATTTATTTAAATATTGATGCATGGTTCGTAGAAAGGTTTAACACGTAAACAAATAAAAGTAAACATTGTAGCAAGAAATACCTAGTTAACTGCATCAAAAATAAAAGTCATCTGTTTTTTTCATCATAAACAAATATTATGAACAAATGAAAATTGTAACATATAATAAGCGATTGCCATTTCTCTTGCTTTATGTCTGCGTGATAATCTTCAGTAAAAATTTAATTGAATCTGTGAAGTGAGAGCAGATGGGGCGGAGTATTGTTCAACCTTAACGGCGCCTATTTGTTCCATCGCGTATACTTCGAGCGCTTCTCTCGAGGGAAAACAAATCGTTAGGCTCGTATTATATTTTGTTTGCTGATAACATGGATTATTTGACACAAATCTATTATCTAGGTGTCTAAGGATAATCTATCTAAGTATTTAATAATTTTGAAACCTAATACTGAATCTTTAATTTCTGTGGGATTTGATACACGAATAAACATAATTTAAAAACCCACCGTAACAATGCGTAAATAAACGCATCAAGGTCTTAAAATTTCGTAATACCATTTAAATTAATTCACGTTCTTTTAATTATATATTGTTAAATTTACTTAGGAAGCTCGCAATTAGTTGAGCACACAAAATAAATTTAAAGTGAACCGTCGACATCCAATAAAAAGCGGTGCGCGATCAAGCTTTTATAATCGCGATAAGCATCTAGTGCGTAACGCTATTTAGCAGTAGGCGTTGTTCTAAATTAAAAGCTGAAAAAGGTGGTCGGTAAAAAACGTTGAAATCCTCGCGCTCTTTAATAATTTGTTAATGATAAATAAACACATAAATCGAGGCGGCGCGCGCGCGAATTTGTTTACAACAGATCCACATTTAAGATACGGCTGCCGCTTTGTCGCTAATCTCCTAACAACTTTGAAGCGAAAATTTTAAATCCACGAACGCTGCCCGGTTTTTAATGAAGAAAAACTTACCCGTTGCCCAGCAATTTTAACGCTTTCGGAAGTTTTTGTTTTAAAATATTTGCTACATTTTAAATTAACACAATATTCACGTCGAGAAACTGTAAATAAACATAACCATCTTGTATAAACTATATAAAGTCAAATTGCAAGTAGTTTTACTACATTGTCTTTTTCATATGCGATTCTGACTAGAATTAAGATATCTCGATTTTGAGATGTCCCTGCCTTGGACGTTAATACGGAGTAACTAACTTAATAAAATGAAAATAAGGAAAATAAAATAATAATATACAGTTTTAATTTACATCGCATTTGATTACGGCAGTGATTTTTCTTTTGTTTTCAGAAAAAAATATTGCCTTCAATTATGAAAGTAGCCGTCAGCTTGGGGCGCCTTTATTCAACGCCGCGCATCCCGAAACTCATCCACATTTCAAATTAGGGATTCCTGGAAGACGAATTACGGAAGCTTAGCATCCTTAGCGCCCTTTAGAAGGCATTATGCTAAGGCACGTAGTCGAATGTTTTCACGTATACCCCCCTCCTGTCTCGGGACCAACCCCAAATATAATATATCTCGCAAACTTTACATATATTTGTCTCGTAAATCCTCTTAATACATCGCTCTATTTTTGTTTGCCGCCTCTAAATTTAAGTCGTGAACGTAGGTATTTAATGAACGCTAATGTCAACTCGGATTCGCGTTTCGCAATTCTTGTAAAGTGTCCGGAATTTGGGTTTTGCGTTTTGAACTTACTATCGCGTGAAGGACAAAAGTCATTAAAAGATGAAAATTTTTATGAATTTTGTTAAAACGGTTATAAAATCGCTTACGATATTTTTATACAAAATAATAATATTTACACAACGTAATACGATGAATGTAATACGACTTAATGCCATAAAATGGTCAAGCTTTGCGGGTATTTGACGGTGTAGATAAATTTATATTTATAACTTGAAGGGACATGGATGCCTCGCACGTTTAAAGAGATTCCCTTTATTGCAGTATCACTGAAGGGCGGACGCCTGGTTCCTGTCTCGCCTCAGGTTATTATGAAATATACGGACTCTGTCTAACTTGAAAATGTCGAAGGTATATTTATTGGGCAAAGAGCGGGGGAATTATCGGTGTGGTCGGATGCGGGGGAAGCCATTACTATCCCTTTTATTGGTATAATATTTAATTTTGGGCCCTTAGCTGGTCTTCAATAGTACTGGATACATATAAATAGCGAAATTATTTAGTGGGAGCTGATAATAGATTTAGTCTTAGTCCATGATAGAATATATTCTAGATATGAGAAAATTAAGTGCCCATAAAGATAGATATAGATAACTTTAGAGATATTAAGAGAAATACACACTGTATTCGCACTAATTTAAGAAATAGGTTATTTAAATCTGAAAAAATAAGAGGCCTTTTTTGAAAAAACAATTTACGAAATATTACGATTTGATATGAAATACGTCGTAAGAGTTGTTGCTAATGAAAGGATGTATGAAAGGAAACAGAAAAACAGCTTTAAAAGCGCCCTTGTAATTGTATAAGACTAAATAATGAACCAAAATGTAATACGGTCCCACTTAAAATTTTCAGTAAAATAATTCGTTCGTAATATCTGGTCGATTAGTCACATTTGAACAAAGTACTTATGATATTAGTTGTACCTTAATATTTTTGGAAATAAAAAAACATATTTTTAAAATAATATGTCTCTACAATTTAAAATAATGAAAGTTTAAAAATTACATAGATTAAAATACTCTCATTTAGATAATTGCTCTAGAACTGAATAACGGAAAGTGATGTAGATTAATAAATTATAGTGATCGGCTGCAAGTTTCAGGACGGGTCAGAGGTGTTCAGCCGGGGCGCGCGGGCGGCCCGCAATTATCGGTCACACTTACATACAAATACTGGATAGGCACAAAGTTGTTAATTTTTTTTTCGTTTTTTAATGTGCAATAAAATTATAAACACGGGTTCCTCGAAAATAATATCGAATAACACATCATTCGATTAAAATATTAAGTTAACAATAATGAAATATTCCTTAACGGAGTTTTTGAACAAACATGTTTTATGTACCTACAAGATACTAACATAGGTTTTGATTATAAATTCGGTAGTTGTCAGTTTAAAATCAAATAAATGACATACTTATAATTCTACATGTGCCTATTTTAAGTAGAAAACGTGATTCTAGATATTAGTTATCGGATTTTCTTGACGTAGACTACTTAAAAGTATGTGTCTGCATAACTTTGAACTATCAATATTATATTGTTAGCTTTACACCTTAAAGATATGGTAGGTGAATATGTACTAAAACTCTAACGCTCATAGACTTATGATCCTCTGAGATAGAAGCCTGGATACTGAATACTTCTTAAAGCTAGTACCGCACCTCGGGTTAAGAGACATCCTTGGACGAAGATTAATACCATGACCTAATGCTCGTTTGTCCCTTAACGTATAAAAATGGTCCAAAGTCCATATCAAAGGTTAGGTCCAGGTCCATATCAAAAAAATCCTCCACAATCAACTTAGGGATATAATTACAAAACAATGCATTCTGTAATAAATTAAATAGTCTTATCTAGCATATCTTTGTCAGTGGTCCGGCGTCACCCGCACGCAGTAGATAAAGTAAGGCCCGGGGCGCGTCTCCGGCCTGATTTATACAGGAGCCCTTATCCAAGATTACAATGACCGCGATCCGCTTGCTTGCTCTACCACTCACATGTGTCTTCTACATGTATACTTGTATTTATTTACTGTTAATGTAATTTAGAACTACATGTTTAGTAAGAACTACTTATTTAGTTCATGGTTTGAACTTAAAAGAAGAGATTTTTTCCACATGCTAAATCCTATTTTGCATTTGATCATGATTCTATTTCGATCTTCGGAATCTATATTCGGAATAAATCGTGATCATTTCAAAGCTGCCTAAACAATGAAGATCGATTAAAGATTTTTTTTTTCTAAATACTTTTTAGCAGCAAAACAACGTCACTGATGTTAATAGATCTCACTAGATATAATTTTGGTATATGGAAATTGTTAAAGGTTATATTTTTTACTTATATTAGATTTGTAGGTAAATCCTCGACCAATAATCTACGAGAAGATAATTTTTTTAATGCCTTTGGTTTTAAATTAAAGTAATATAAGAATTATATAATTAAAAAAGCAAGGTATCTCTTTAAAAATGTGTGGTTGTGATAAAGCGTTAATATAAATGCATTATCGAAGCGACAGGCACACGACGATATGTTTAAAAATTTATTTAAATTTTATGCAAACAAATACATACAGAACATACATATTTCATTAATATAATTTATGTGAGTGTTTTATTGCTTTTATTTTAATTTAAAAGTTTGTGAATAAAACATAGCGTGTATAATTTATTTACCAACAATGTTTTACTTTTTCCACTATTTTATATGTATCTACCATCGTTAGAGAATTCTTTTTTTATCTGTCACACTTATAGATGGTAGTGGTTAACTTTTTATGCCAAATCGAACCTCGTGGAATTATCAATAAGGTCTTTCATAAAGAATAATCTCTTTTTACCCGGGCAGATGGAATTGGCAGTATTAATGTAATTTACACAACAAAAAAAAAAAACAAAAAAGCAGAGAAAAGCGTAAACTTGGCGACTTTTCACTTGCAAAACAAGATTAATGTATTTGAATTTGATTATAAAGATCCAGCCGGATTTATGGGCGGTACGTATCAAAGGGTGTATATTTATTAAAATGCTAATTTTCCTACACTCCTCCGCCGCAGCTTTGGTCGCTCCTATCGGCGTCCCGCACGCTTTGTATACAGTTTCCAGATTTATTTCACACAATATGCTTGTACTACTGCTACTCGAAATAACGAAATATTCAATCGTATTGTGTTCAAGTTTCAGCAGGTTTTATTAAGTTAATTTTTAGTATTATATTTACTACGTATGATAGTCGAGACCATTTTACGTTTAAACCGTTAACACTGTTATTTATTATACGTGTTTTTTAAAGATGTTTCTGTCAGTTATTACGAATTTAGATAACAGACTTATCTAAGTTACTATCTACAATAGTTAACACCAACCCCAAATTACTAGGTGGAATTTCTTAGAACTAATCTTTCGCAAGTTACATACCAGGATCGGTTGAACATTTTCTATGCTAGCCTTACGTAGAACCAGTCCAAACATTGAAGACAAGACAATCATGTTTATTCAATATTTTATTATTTATATCAAAATTTGTTCAATTATGTTTGTCTCAAAAAAACGTATTCCCTAAGACAATAATAAGTTCAAACATTTTTGAATACAAAAAAAGTGATTTTTTTTCGAATTTGAAATTAAAAATAAACAAATAAGAATGTAGACGAGTACCTGCCGTAGGGGTAAAGTACATATAGCTCACTGTAAGGGTTGGCGTGTACAAGGGCAATGGATACGCAAATTCAATCATGGTAGATTAGAGAACCCCTTAATATTTTAATGCTTGACCACCGTCCGGTAACGAGGAATCGATTCTACGATCCCTCGAAACAAATATATATCATGCTACCATATATCTCATCTCGGCTAATTGGGGTCGCTTAATATGGCTTACCGACGTAAGTGCGTAATTTATTTCATTTGCGAAAGTACCTCAACAATAATGCGAAGGAAATCTCTGGAAATAGAAATGCCTTATATCTAAAACTCAATGTTAATAATATTATATAACGAAAGCAAAATGAATTATATAATTTAATGACCCTATAACGGATATTTTTAGAAAACTTCATATGCAAAACAATTAAAAAGACTTGATTTACCTTAAGAGGACTATGTCTAAATTTTAGGACATACGTGCGAAAATTATTTAATAAATTAGTATAAGCCGCTATCTAAAGAGAAAAGTTATTTGTGGCGGGAGCTTATAATTAAAAACAACTTCTAACCTGTCACAGTTTCACACAAAGCTATCGAATTCGTATAATCGACCGCACAAAATCGAAGCAAGCGATCTCTACGCCTTAACGCTGACGTTAACAACACAATTAAAAAGCCAATACGTTCTCGAGCATTCATTTATGTATATGTAAATGTATGAAATTAAACTTTATTACAATAAACATAGAGTTTTTTTTCTCACTATTTACTTATGATATTTTGTTTTAGCATTAAGAAGTGTCCTCAGGGCTACGCACGCGAACCTACCGACCATCTCAATACGGGGTGCAAAACAAAAACTAAAGTTAAACTTCGTTTAACATGCAAATTTGAGACTCACCACGACAGAATGAGCGTCGATACTTAATTACTCGTTTAATCATTTAATCTCTCAAAGTTAAGGTGGGTGCAGACTCGAGACGTTCCATTTGTCACAACATATAAACAAACCTTTAATTTTCATATCGTATAGTACCGAAATTTTTAAGTTAAAAGCATATAATAGAGCTCATTTTATTCGATTTCGATTTTCATTTGTTATCAAAACATTAAGTTATATGATATGAATTTGTTTCTAAAGTGCGACGCTTTGGATGCTGCGAATCGCGTGAGTGTCCATTGGATGTTATCTGATTTGTACGGGCATGCAACAAGGCTACCGGCCGCGGGACAATAAATAAACAGATCCACTCATCCCGGAATGCGGATATATTTGATTTATTCAAGAACTTATTTTTAACTTTATTAACTAACGAAAGGCATTTTTAGTTTTAAACATTAAATAGAGACACAATATTGAATACCTAACTATAATAAATTTAATTAAACCATTAAAAGGTCACACAAGTAAGTAAAAAACAAACCAGTTTCATATCTGGCAAATTATCAGGGTATTTCTTTAATACCACACTGCCACTGAAGAAATAGCTTATAAACAACCAAAAAATTAGTTAGGCACTTTTGTCTCTAAATGACGTATCTATTTTATGGCTACGCGTTGATTCGTGAGCAAAGTGTACGAAGGTACAGTCACGATAAACAATAACTTTGTACATGATTAATGTAGTGAAATGGATTTATGGCTTAGTTATTTTTGTAGTTTTTTTTTATTATATCCCATTCGCAAGCACTATTACGAGTGATTTATGCTGCTATGTAGACAATTACTAACAAACGAAATGTTGGAGAAAATTCGAATCTACCTCCACACTGAACGTTTGAACGACGTTTTTTCGTTCATCTAGGTGTTTTTTTTATGATGTCAAGAATTTATAAAACTAAAATATATATATGCTCTGCTAATATGTTGCAATAGTGTTAAATATATACATCAAGCGGTATAAGATCACTAACTTAAATCTCTTCGGTTATCGTTTTAAACAGGTAAAAGGTGGTGAAAAACTGAAAACTGTAAATTAGTAATGATAAAATTAAAGTGCACAATTTTGCGTTGACGGCAAAATGTTGGCTTCAACTTATATTTTAAAACTTAAATAGCTGTGTTTTCACATATGTAATTTATTTAAAAAATTGAAAGCAGTTTCCGATAACCACTGGTTACTTCCACTCTTTATTAACAAGGGCAACATGCTTCAAATATTAAAGCAATTTACCTGGAATTAGGTTAATGTAAATTGTGCCTAATGGATAATAAATCAATAATAACGAACCGCAAATTACTTTAACGGGTCAAACAGATCGAGTTCACCGATTAATTGTACCTCGAGTAAAGGGAATTTTGGCAGCTACATTGTCGGCGATGCGAGAAGTGCCTTTGGGTTATTATACCACTACCTACTCGGTGCCGAACTGAAAATAATCAAAACTTTGCTCATAAAAATCCAAAACAAAAATGCATTATTCATACTCGCCTCTCCGCGTACCGCTCCGCCAGCATACGCTGAGCCCGCCTACAAAACCCGTTCTACTAAAATAATTCGATACAAGACACATTAAAAGGATAGTAACGGATCCCGTTAAAGTGGATGAGCACAATGAAACTCGAGAGGACATCGCGAGTAAAGTATGAAACTGTCTGAAAATACATAAATATTGTATTTAGGGGATGAGAATCAGACGGGAATAAAGTTGATTAATGTGTAACGCTCGGTTCTGGAAGCTATATATTTGAAAACTTTTACACATTATTTAGTACAATACGAATTAATTGAATTTTTATTTAATTATATTGAAGAGCGTTGAAGAAAAAACATTTGAT
Source organism: Papilio aristodemus (assembly GCA_016277805.2). Classification (NCBI taxonomy): domain Eukaryota; kingdom Metazoa; phylum Arthropoda; class Insecta; order Lepidoptera; family Papilionidae; genus Papilio; species Papilio aristodemus. Next base: position 4,712,790 of record JAABKM020000032.1, on the reverse strand, counting down.
ACATTTTATATTATATTTCCTGCAGACTGCGGAACAATATAAGCTACATATAAGATTTGGGAGTAAGAAAATAAATAAAGAAAGCACGGCGCTAGTTTGGAAGCTCAACGGTATCAATATTCTAAATTCGCCGGGCACGTCCGCTGGCGTCTGCAGTGCCGGTCTTGGCGCGGATTTATTCGAACTCTATCAAAGAAAAAGTTGTAGCTCGCTGGCAACCCGCTAGGCGCCGTGACACCCCCCACATTCTAAAGCAGAGTGCACACTCTTTTAATTCTTATTGTATTTCGTTTTGAGAATTACAGAAAATTACAAATACACGGAAAAGTGTACTCAATTATAAGCTACGTAAATTATTTTTTGAATTTTTAATAAGTCGCATATTCTTGAAATAAGTAAAATGATATAATATTAACTAATTAACTTTACAATGGAAACAGAAATGACACTTAACGTTATATGGTTGAAGTCATTTACACTACTGAATAACAATAGCATTTTTTGTGTCAAACTAAAATAAATTTGGCCATCTATATCAGAAATATCATATTTTCCTTTTTATACGGAATGTGTTTTATGCTGTAAAGCAAAATCTAATTTATTTTGAATAGGAGTCAGTATTTGGATCCGGATATTCGGATAGTGTGGGAGTACGTTTACACCTTAACTTAGTATTCTGGCATGCATGCAGCTGTTTAATACACTGTCAATTGCAACGTTGCCATTTGTCGCTTTAAGTGCCCTCCACTCGCATTTTTCAAATGGAAGACACCATTCATACCGTCGCGTCTTATAACAAATATGATTTTTTTAAATAATGAATCTTTAATAGACAAAGTTACATAAACAATAATGATTACATTATAAATTAAATAAACTATTTAAAATACTAAACCTTCGAAATCGGGTTGTTTGATATAAGAAAAAATAAATATATACATAGTTGACTTGAGTACAAAAGTAGTTTTAGTTTTTAAGTGTTATACTTAAAATATCCTAAAAACAGACGACGTACGCAAGTACCCCAATTTTATAACATTTCATAGTTATTGCTTAAGCCATTACCAGATTAAAAAACAATTAAGAAAAGTTACTTTTAACTTTTTGAAATTTTCGTTAGTATCTTCCTAGATTTTTAACTTCGATAGAGTATAGAATTTGTATCTATGCTTCTAAAAGACATATTCTTACAGAGAACATTAACAAAATAACAAAGAAATGTTTTCGAGACATTATTTTTATAAAATAAGTTACCATGAACAGTCCCACTCGTCAGTATTTTTTAATCGCTCCACAAACTTGGTAAACATGTTTACCCGAGGTATTCGGGTAATATTTCTATCTTCTAGTCGGTATTTCCACATACTGTTGCCGACAAGGACACAAAATCTAGCTAGAAATACATCTCTGATGATAAAATGCGGAGATACATTCTATGCATTTTAACATTACGAGTGTTGTTTATAGTCTGTGTTGCAATTCGCTAGATTTTTTATTTTATTTATTGTCGCTCTGCGCTGTGGAATATATTTTCCGTTTTACTACGTTTTAGTTCATTTTTAACATTGTCGTGTAAATTTACAAATATGATCTATATACAAGAAAATTGCAAATGTGCAAACGGACACCTGATTTTAGGCGATTGTTACCCGTAGACATCTGGCAGGAGATGATTAGGATATTTCCGATCTTATACGACTGTTTTGGTACTTGACGGCTTCAATCTTTCTATCTACTTTGCCATCCTTCCTATAAGTTCTATTTTAATTTTTATAGAGTATTTTATGTATGTACATTTTAAAGTATTATTTTTTCATTGTTAGTCCTGTAACTTTCTTCTATTCAACTCTATGGTCAATAGTCACTTCCAGTATAGATCACTATCCAGGGTTGTCCACTACGCGATGTATTCCAGTCGTTTTTCTCCGGGAATATATTAGTTTTTGGTAGTTCTTTTCATGAGCTGAATGCGGCCTGTAACATTCATCTCGCATCGTCGACGGATTTTTATTGCTTTTTAACGTCGATTATATTTGCTTCAGAAGTAAATATTTATGTAATGATATGCGTTATTATTATTATTTTACGTATTAGTATGCACGAAAAAAGTTTTTAACTTACTATATTTTTTAATTTAAGTAACAGTCGTTATTAGTTATTATGATGATAGAAATCATATCTCAAGGAATTATTTTTAAAAAATGTATAAGTTGTCTTTAGCTTTTAAAGCTGAGTTCTAGGTTCTAATTGTCTCTATTTATCATTGTGTGTTTTAAGAATCACTATCGAAATGTAAACTTTATTTCATCCATCACAAGATAACAAAATTTGAATCCTAATTGAATTAAATAATTGACATAAATTAATACACTAAACGACTAATTAAACTGTGTGTATTACAAGTATAGAGCCGAGGTTCTGAACAAATAAGTGTAGGTCGTTTAGTTCAGAAATTGTTGGCACTAAGGCGGTTGGTTTACGGCACTTTAATGTCCCGAGTGGCGCGGGCGACCATCATCGACCCTTAAGCCTCACCGCAACTTGTAAACTAACACCTCAGTCATTTGAAACTTAACGTGTTACGTTGTTACAAATAACATGTTGGCGGGACATCGGAAAAATACGGCTGCACTTACAAAAGTAATTAGTGAATTAAAGATTTTAAAATTCACTTTTTGTCCACTGGATTTATTTAAATTACTAGTGGATATACAATTATCGTTTTTATTTAACATATTTAAAATATAATTACTCGTAAATTGTCCCATACAATTAGTTGGGTCAAATGTCACTTAATTGAATACTCATTTGAGATGTCGTTAGAAAGCCGCTACCAAATTTTTTTAGGATCTTATGATTGTAATGTATTTAGTATTAGTTTGAAGACGTGGAAGTAGAATGTCAAAGAAGTAAAACCGTTGTGAAAGGTTCATGCCAAATACATTGTATTACTACATTTAATAAGTTTAAAAAAAAACAGACGAAGCAGGCTAGAGACACGGGAAAGAAAATGCGTGATATGCTCTTCAACAAACTGTACGGTGTATTTAGTATTCTGTCCTTATTTTTGTTTCGTCATTTATTACAAAAAATGTACCGCCGTATTAAGGTTCCTTGCTACATAATAATTCATGGTACATTGCGCCCAAGCCGACTTGACTTGGATTAAATTGTCGCAGTTTAGATAATTGTTGAATTTTTGTATGGTTGATTTAACATGATACAGGTTGATTTAAATTCATAATTTTAATTCACAGGCAGAATCTGAAGCCAACTAGTGGAGTTTTAGTTACAGCTTCAGGGCTATAAGCAATGAGTTCGTTGCAGTGTATCATACACTTATACAAGGGTACAAGAAAAAAATATTTTAAATATTTAAACCGCTGTGCTGTATCGATGCAGAATCTCGGCTCCATAAGGCAACTGTTTTTTATTCAATTGTGTCTGAGGATGTCACTTAAAACAGTACCATTACGTGATAAATTTTTTCAAGGTAAAGCAATTTGTAGCCTTTTTAAAACGTTAAGTGACATTGTGCCCGATATGGCGATAGGCTGGCAACCTATCACATCTTTTGACAAAATACATACGGCGAATTGAGCTCTAGTTGCATTTCTGTCTCTCTTAGCTTAGAGGAATACAGGCGGGAGGTATGTTTTTTAGTTAAAGACAAAATAATCACGTTGATACTTCGGGTTTTGTTTTTATCAAACATGTTTAAGTTGGAATAAGATATCAAAGATTTCGTTACATTGCGCAGTGACAGCTGGTTTCGCGCGGCGTCGCCCACACGTCCGGTTCAACTGTACTCAAGTTACAACAATGATTTACTTCTCTATCGGCTCGCTGTGCATTTACAAATGCATTTGTTACGATTGCTACAAATGCAAATTATTGCTGACAGAATTTATTAATAATTTTTATTTTTTATCAACCCGAAAATTCTAAAGTTAAATAAAACATAACTTTTGTGTGCTAGGGCTCGTCACGTGAAAAAGATGATTATTAACGAAAAGGTATATTGGACTTCAGACTGCTAACTTTATGCTACTTACTAAGGATAAGAGATTGCCTTATTTGAAGATCTCTTTCTTCTTTTTTCTCTCTCAGTGTTTTCTCTCTTTTTTGTTAACTTTTATATATTTTATTTATTATTTATTTTACGAGTCAAGTTATTTTTCTTTCTTTTTTTTTTTCATTGAAAACTATAAAAATTAAAATCGTGCCATGGAAAAGGACACCGCTGTCCATTTAAAAAATACTCAACAACATTTGTGTATAAATAAATATGGAATTTGTAGAGAGATTTATGCTTCGAAACCCCAGCCGTGGCAATTGTAATTGTCTCCAACATTTAGGACAAAAGGGACAATGCGCTTTGTTATTATTTGAAACCTCAACTAGATTTATTTATTACATTTATGATTTATTGTATCATTTGAATTATCACGTGATACATCGTTAAAGTATGTCGATTGTGATTGTTAAAGTAATTTCGTTATACTATTGAAATGAGAAAATATTTCTAAGTCTCCATACCGACAACCACATAAAGGATGAGAAGGTTTGATTCGTGAATAAGTTTGGGTCATTAGAAACTGGAATTATAGATTCGGTGGCGCACAGTCACCCACATTTGTATAATTACATATTTAAAAATTAATATTGGATTTCCCATTTGAGCTGATAAGATATCTATGGCCGAAATTTCATTAAAAAGAGTTTTAATCTTCTACGATTAAAAATTTTAACTGTGACTATTACAAATTTTTTCAATGACTACGACCTGTTTTACGTTTCAACAACTAATATTATTTATTAACTCATTAACAGAAGAATATTCAAAGATTTTAAATGATACAATTTCAGTTAATTAGCGGCATGTAGAGTGCGGAGCTTTTAAATAAGTTTTTAGAGCATAATTTTCTAGTACATCATCTCTGAAGCGGGACATGCAAATTGCGAGCGTTGAAAAATAAAACATTATTGCGTTTTTATACAAAGCGGGCCGTCGGCAGCGCCGGAGGCATTTACGTGCGGCTCATGTCACACCTTGGTAATTTTAACTATTTTTTTTAATTATCTTCAAGATACAGATTATAAATTTTGTGTTCGAGTAATGTTTTCTATTTGCAAATGTTCAAAGATAAGCTTTTATACTCTTCAAAACTGTTTAAAGAAATTTTATGAACATGTTTTACGATCATATATTGTAAAAGAGAGTCGTAGAGTCGTTCATGTTGGCGTAAACGACATATAACTAAAGCAGCGCCAAATTTAAAAGTGGAAATAAATATAACCGTAGTTGAAATAATTAATAAAATTTTGAAATATATGTTAAAATAATTTTAAGCCTCGATGGTGTCATGGTATATTGTGTTTTTTTCAGAAAAAGACCGGAGCCCGAAATTAGACTAAAATAATATGTAACAAAATTATAATATCAAATAAAACAGCATTAAAAGTATATAAAACAACGTTTAAAAATGGGGACAATTAGTTTGAAATTGTCGCACAAAAAGCTCGCCTCTGTCCAAAATGAACACACACGCCAGCGTCGCACAAATTACACTTTGATTTGCAGCTAATGAGAAAAATGGCCCCGATCCTCCGCCTCCCAGTAAAAAATTGGAGTCCTCAGTAAGCCGGCAAGACGCATGGCCCTGAACGTGTCTGGTAAGGTAATTAGTGGAGATACTAATTTACATTTGTATTCAAAATTCGAGCGCCGGCCCCCGTTCCCAGTCGTCTGTTTATTCTCATCTCTTCGCCTTTTTTTCCCTCTAAAACGTACCGCATTGCTGTATTTTTCGCGTAAAATAACGCAGTCGACTTACTAACGAATGCTACCAGAATTTTGTCGGCTCTGTTTTAGAGAGATGCTAATTATTCATGGACGTAACAATTTACGGATTATAGTTAAATTTTAATCTCATCTTTTAGGTCATGTATAAGTAATATAACATATTGTCAATATATCTTTGTAACATAAAAAGTAGTCACAACTTTAAAGTGCAAGAAGGTAATTTCTTTAAGCGGTTTCCTAGAAACCCTAGCAAATATGAAATTGTGCCATCTGATAGATGGCATTGGTGGATTTCATATTGCCCATGAAACATATCTTAAGTTGCAATAGTAGTGTCGCTAACTTTTAAAGAGATTCTTCTTTTTAAAATGAACTCTTTGAAGCAGGATTAAGATATCACATATATATTCTATGAGCAAATATAAAGTTACTTAGATTCAGTCTCAGTCAAATGAAAAAAAAAATAGTTGATTACGAACTTCTATCTCTCTTATACACATCAAACTCGTTGGAACTTAACTTGATCGTATCTTTTAAGAGACCTATGATGTGTAAAACTATAAGTAAATAAAATAAAGCATATTTTAAAACAGCTTACAAACTGAACATGAATTACGATCGAGTACACAACACACCGTAATAAATGTTCGAAAATAATACGAAACGAAGCGTTAATGAAAGCACGTAAAATCCATTTAGCATTTTCATTTCAATTTTATTTAATTAAGGCTTATGTTCCGTAGGCGGATAATAGCATATTTACGTGCTGTTTATCAAATAGTTTTTAATGTTTTCATCTAATTTATACATATAATTCGTAATGAACTCTCTCAATTGTCTAAGAATTGAATAATATGTTTTGAAAAAATTAAATATAAAACAAATACATTTTGTTAAAAAAAAACTTCAACGTTTTGCAGATAGCTAATAATTGTAGAAAACTTGATACTTCAAGAACATTAAAATCGAAAAAAGCCGGTATGATTTTTCCTTACACGATATTCGATCCCGAGACCTCAGCATTGCAGCCGTACCGTAATACAACTGCGCTACCGAGGCAGTTATATTTAATAGTCAGATCAATTATTCAATGGACGAATGTTCCAACATGACATGTCAAGGCGATCGGCATGAGCAATTGCGAGGCCCGTACCTTCCTAATGTACTGTCAATCATCGCTCTTCCCGCAGTCCCCGCGGAATACAAACTAGTTTTTTGTTCACAAACGTTTAGCTTGAATACAAAGTCGATAGTGACTCACGTCCTTCGGCGTAGTTATATTATCAACTTGTATTACGTTAAGATTAAAATCATTTAAGAGAACTGGGACATACATCTAATTACTTGAAAAATAAATATTATAACATTTAATTTGGTTATTGGTTCGTCGTGATTATCGCTGTAGTTCTAAAATAATCTTAGAACTTAAAGTCCATCTCAACAAACAGCCCTGTTCCCATTTTAACTGGGTTCGGCAAGACACATTTCCTCCTTCCATATCTATATAACAAGCGTCATCTCAGTCTCTCTTCCTCTTATTTCTCATCCTTTACGCAATCCATCAGTCTTTTCTTAGGCCTACCCTTACCAATAATATAGTTTACATTCATACTTTAAATAGTTTCATTTCAAATTTATATAATCACCAAATTAAAAATTAATTTCAGAACTAAATTATTTATCATTTCTGAAGTATATGATAGCCATTTACCAAAAATGACACACTTAGTTTAATTATGAGATAAATCATTTAATTAGCCCCTTAATTGAGCGTAAGTAAGTGAAATAGACTAGATTGATATCTTGTAACATTGAACTAGTCTGCGGTAGGCGGCGCGCGTGATCGATCTAGCTGATTACTATTGATACTTGATCGATCACGTACAACCCGGGTACGATGCGACTGCTAATTAATTCGCCGGGTTCTATTCTGGCGCCTGCGATGACGTCACCGTGGCATTGTCTATAGATCAGCGCATTTGAAATCTAATAGCAAACTCGTAGCAAATATTTCTAACAACGGATGTATTAGGTTTATAATTCACTGCGGCCTCCTGTGTACTATACGCTGTAAAGAATTTATAACAGAGACGTCAGAGACGATACGCAATAGGCCTCACTTATAACACAGCCGTTTTGATATCATTTTGTGTAAATCTAGATATGTGGCAAACCAAATAATATCAACATGTAATGTTAAAGATTCAAAATATTATAATTTTTCCTTTTATTTTTCCTCTACTTTTTGTTGAGCTTATTTTACGTTTAAACTTTCAAGCTTATATTATGTTGGAAACGCCTATATACGTCAACGAGTTGAATTTTACTTAAATTTAATTAATTACAATAAACAAATGAAACTAGACCTGATTTTTACAATAAACCGCCATTTTAAAATAAAAACTCCAAGTGAATTTTGCCATCTTATAAAATATTGGAGCACAGACGTACTCAAATAGACTTAGATTTTAGTTGTCTATAATTAATTTAATAAAGTGAGTAATCGTAAGATGATCTTTTAATGTTGACATCAAATGGTATTTTTTACACACCTATTGTAACTTTACCTGTTGTCACATAATGAATTTTGATCATAAAACATTTATTATGTTGACTTAAAAGAAAATATAAATTTTTAGCCTCACCTCAAGCTAGCGGGTGGTGTTGCTGGATTCAATATCTGTGAATAATCAAGACCCACGTTGCACATTAAAATTGGCACACCATGTTGCTGCTGTACAAAATAACACAAACCTTACTGTAATTGTAATAAGGCTTAAAATGATAAACAGTCTATATATTTGAACGCATTATAAAAGTTGGTAATTGGTGTAGTGTAGTGAACGGTAATTTATTACCACCCTTAAGAGGTAATTGCGTAAATCATGCATTTATGACACTTGGTCACTCAGCTTTGTCTACTCGATACGACTGCGGTGCGGATCGTATTGTTATTATAAACAATGTTTTTTTAAATCTTTTGTCATATTTTTAGACCAAAAAGTCACCTATAATTTTAATGTTTTCTTTACCTGAGGTGCATTTATAAAAGTATTTTACGTATTTATTTGAAAGTTTATAATAGTTTTACCATTAAGACAAGCTAAATAAAACCTATTAAACATTTGAAACTTGTGTAGTATATACTTACATATATATTTTCTCCGTTGTTTTTACAAAACCCTCTTAAACGTCATTTCATTTTATTATAATTTTTCTTTGCGTAACAACTTTCCATTTGATCGATTTACGATTATCAACGACATTATATTTCTCTTGAAAAACACAACTTATCTCTATATTAAATTCACATTTCGCACTACACATTTTAATCCTTACTATTTAATATTAACTATTCTCGACTACGCTGTCATTTCACACAACTGTCAAATAAGTGAATCCCGTTATTCTTCTTTTTATAAACCGTCTGTTGTTTGCTGCCAGTACCTTAAAAACAAGCTGCCAGTTACATTTTAAAAAGATTTTTTATTCATGTTGCTAACACGATTATAAGTCGTTTATTGAACTCATACAGTATTGAAATTAAATTTTCATAATATAAGAAAGCAGATAAGGGGAGATTCATGTAAATTTACTCATAAAAACACATCAGCATTCCTTGAAGCTTTACCCAAAACACCTATATGTATTTAGGTGCTTTACTTAAGTAACAGACAAATAAAGAACCTAAATAATCTCTTATCTGAGGGTCATTATTGTAGTTCCATAACCATAAAAATGTGTATCAATTTTCCTTTCATATCAATTAGAAACAGCAAAAATAAATGACAAACGAAAACAACATTTACTGCTTCAAATTTCACAACGAACAAAACACTAGCGAGCGTCTAACAATTATCGAACGCGATAGAAACGTTACAAATAGCGTCACGTTATTAATAAATAACGTAAGCATGTGTTGTGAATCTGAAGGGTTAATTAGCGATCCCCGCGGGACACCGGGCACGCGCGACGTATATCTTATCTGTTGCATTTGCGCACGATTCCGGCCACGCAAGTTGTACTTGATACAGACAAGACGATTTATAGTTGTTTCGTATACTTACTCACCTATTTACAAGCGTTGCACAATATTTTCTAGATCTTCGCTAAATACGAGCAGGTTTATCAAGCGTATTCGAAAACTCGAATATCTAGTGCGCACTCGTGACGGTGGGATGGTACAATTTACTGAACTGTTTTTCAATTTACCTTAATAATAACCGTTATTTGCACAGACTGCCTTGGTGGCTCAGTGGTATCACGTATTACGTATACGGTACTGCTGCAACGCTGGGGTTCGATTCCCGGGTCGGAAAAAATGATATTGGCTTTTTCAACTTGATATTAGCCCGGATTTTGGAATTTGTGTCCGATATGGCGATAGGCTCGCCCCCTATCACATTATGGGACGGAAAAACATATGAAATGTGAGTGTACTAGTTGCACTTTTGCTTACCCCTTCGGGGAATACAGGCGTTAGATATTTGTACAGATGATAAATATAAACAAATATAGATAAATAAATACAAAGAAAATTATAAAGAAAAAAACCAAATTAAATTAATACGGAGTTTATTTAATTTAATAAATCGAGTAAATAAATATTTCGCGATTATTTATATATCATTTAGGTTTTATAAAATAACTTACACATGTCTAAGATTCTCATACGAAGTCCGAACAATTTACATTTTCAGCTCCCGACGAGTGTCGATTACAATCCGATAACCTCAATCAAAAACAACATTCAAGTCGAAAACCCGAAAGTTAAGTCGTAATGGCCACTGCATGCGAATTACTTACTGATGCTATCAACATTCCTGTACATCGTATAAAATAGGATAAGCACGAATAAATGCTACTGTGTTTATGCGTTTATATATTTAATTTAAGAAAAATTAAACGCTCATGTTTTAATTAATTTTTAATTTTGATTTTATTAATCACATCCAATCCATTTGCTATTTTAAAATCTGGATATTTTTTTTTACTTCAAAAGCCTTGTTGTACAAGACGTGGGAAAAGCTTTAATGCATGACCTATTTAAAACTTTGTCCAGGGTTCAAGTTGCCATGATGCCACCTTTCTACGTGATGGCAACGAAAGAAAATGAAGATTTAAAACAAAAAAAAATAGTTTTATTTATATTATTATGAATATTATAAAAGATTTACACCAGTCACATAGTGTGGTGTAAATCAATGAAGACATCACGTATAATTTGGTCTACGATAGAAAAATTTCAAATGAACGTCGTCATAAATTTTAATGTTAAATATTATATCTATATTAGTGTTTAAAATAATATATGAATGAACTTTTCAACTGTCTTTTAGACGCATATTTTATATCATTTATGATACCGTTATATGATAATTTATGACATACTTTGATTTAATAGAGTTCACCTTTAACCGGCATACCCCGGCAATTTATTACAATATCTTTATTTGTTTTAATTCCTAATATTTTACTTGTATTTCGTTTGATAATATCTATAAAGCTTTATTTATTAATAAATTTTGTTATTTCAATTTGATGACGTTTTTGCTTTTTTTAGAATAAAAGGGGGCATATGATCATCAATACTCATGGACATCTACAACATCAGAGGAATTGCAGAAGCTTTTGTTTAAATAAATGTATTGTTTTGCATACCAGCTTGCTTTAATAAGTAAAATATTAGGTCGTCTTGCATTAGCTAAACCACAGCTATAATTATTGAATACTAACTAATCTGATTAAAAAAAGGTTTTTATGTTAATATTACAAATAAACATTCTATACGTCTATACGTCTAACTTTCAAATACGTCATTATTACGTACATCACGTTTACTTTCGTGGAAGCGACGACAGCGCAATCAACTCTGGAGATGTCTGCTTGTGAGTCGAGACACGTGTCACATTAAGTGGGTGAGGAGAGTGTGTTCAATGGACGTGGTACCGATGCAAAACGCCTAAAGGTTTTCCCATACTATGTCTTGCATTCGATGAAGCACGCAAATCCAAATTTGGTTGTATGTATTTGTCAACAGAATTTCAAACATTATAAACGAAGTATAGAGATTTCTATTACCTTAGAAGGAATGAAACTTGACCTTATAAATTTCATTGCATGCAGTCTCAGTAACGTATCTACGAATTTGTAGTAGGTATCTATAATATAAAGTGTTAAACAAATTAACCCATCAAGAATTAAAGTTATGAGAGCTTTATTCATTTAATATTTCGTTATTAATTCCTTGATAATAACATTTTTAATTACTTTTATAATTATATTTTCGTATCGTACCTTCACTACCCCAAGAGTTTCAACGTAAATTTATAATTCCCTCGTTCCCAGAAGGAGCAGAAATCTTAAACAAACGGGTGTAACATGAAAATAGCTAATTAAACTAGACCAAAATCCGATATCAGGAACATCGTGGCGTCACGAAACCCCGAGCCACCTAATAAAGTAAGCAGTCTCACGTTTCTAATTAGATCATTAATTATAAGCCTTTCATGGCCTTAATTTCTACATAAAAGACTATCTAAAGCCAACTTAAATTTTGATCGCGTCATCTTATTGAATTGAATTTTTCTTCGTTTTTTTACAGTATAATACGACATTTTGATGCCTAGGATTTTGATATGGGATCTAAAATTTTAATTTAAGTGGCATGTAATAAAAGTTTTTCGGATTCTTATGTAAAAAAAAATAATAATTTCAAAACCCAGAATTAATAACAATCTTTACATAAATCAATCTTAAAATGAACACCTGTTCGTCTTTTCATCAAATCTTTTATTTTCACTTCTTAAATAGAATTCTGCAAAAGATTTTTGAATGTATCATACAGTTATAAATATACCAAACAACCCCTCGCACCAAAAACATGGCGCATAAGACGCAGTTACCCCGTCGCTCGAGCAAATAGGTAACAAATAGCAGTCCCTCCAGGTGGACTGCGGTCATTACTCTTCCTCTAATCCGCCGAATACACTCTGATTTATAACGGCCCTGCAGACGGACCGCTAAATTTACGTGTTATATAAAAAATGAAGCTTAGTTTCTTGAGTCATAAATAATAGAAGAAATCCCGCGGTAACGGACACGATTGCGTAACGTTGTATCTTAGACCACGACATATTTTGCTGTAGGAATGTAGAAATATAGAATGAAGTCATTTAATAATTTATTGAAAGTTAGGTCATGTCTCTGGCATGAGTAAGAGATATACAGAGATTTAATTGTGAATTTGGTTTGGTGTTTTAAATTTTTCTTACGAATTTATCACGTCTGAACTTATGGTCGTACAATACGTAAATAACTCAATATTTTCAATGAATCCTATACTATATGTAACATTAAATTTCTAATTTCCTTTCTAAAAAGCATGAGAATAACTTGAAAATAAAATAAGCCTTTTATCACATAGGAGTCATAACTTTTAAAAAAAAAGATTTCATGCTTAAAAGATGGTGATTACTTATTTATTTTAATTAGATTTGTTATTTTATTTTTATTATACAGAATTATAATACTGTGTTTTCTGTGTGTTCTTTAATATATAATCATTTAGTCTGAAGCAGAAAAATTACTGAGACATTTCTCATAGCTGAAGTGTTTTAACCTCGGCTAGTAATAGTTGACCGCGAGTAAAGGCCGAGATTATAACAATACATTCATTACACAGTCGCAACATTTTCATACATTCTGTTGAACTTAACCGCAAATTAACCTTGCAATCAAGAATGAGGATGGTAATGTCAATAAAATGTCTGCTAAAGAAGAATTTACAAGCACAGTAGTAGTATTTGAAATACATAAGACACAGGAATAGTAAAATATCGTTTATGAAAGCAGGACATTTAAAAGTAGCACGTAAATTCGATTTTTGAATTCATTTTAAAAGTGTACGGAAGATAGATTTTTCTTTTAGATAAATTTACAACGTAGTTAAAGTTGAAAATCCCGTAGCAGAGAATCGAACCCCACATCCCGTGGCGGCCTCGCATGCAAACTTCCTGTTTGGCACGACAGCCAGGCTACTCTTCAATATAGGTATCTTCCAGCGGCATTATTCTGCACTATGTTTGCTTTAATACTCCGTATAAAATTTTAGCCAAGCTCTTAAGGGTCTGTCATAAATTCAACTAAAACAATACTTGTTTTTAAAAACTTATACCTACGAAAATAATGATATACCTTATTTTTAATTCATTTTTTTTTAAAGTAATATCGCTAAAGAAAAGAAAAACACAGACAGTAAATGATATGGCTTTGTTGTTAGAAGATTCTCTCGAATTATGAAAGAATTAAAAGTGTTTTAGATATTTCCCTGTGTTTCTTTGAAATGTTAATAAAAGATAAGTGCTCGCGATTTAATAATTGTCAATCACTTAACCGCTTGATAATTTTCCTTTTAAAAGGTATTTTGTAAGTATCTGGTATATTTTTATATTCAAGTTGACTTTAAGTGATAGTAATGTTGGTTTATGGGTATTTCAGAAACTTGTGTAAAATAGATTAATTATTACGATATTTACATATAGGTTTTATGTAATCCTACATACTTACAGGGTTGTTTAATGCAGTAAGTCCCATTTATGGTCATTTAAATCGATTTTGTTGTAATATTGTTTGTTAAGGGTTTATGTGATGAAAAGAAAAAAAAAACAATAATACAGTAACAGAATTTTTATTTAATGCATGTTTCATGTCGCACTGGCGCCAATATTGTACAAAAAAATTATCATCCTTTCCGATTTTAATAATCATAGGTAATATATATGTATGTATATAATAATGTAATATTACACAACGCTCCACACAAATACTATCATAAAACACAAAAACGTTTAATTCATTTTTATACTAGAATCCCTCGAGGTTTTTTTAAGTATTTCTCTTCGTTTATTACTATTTAATATTAATTATATTACATTAAAATAAATTGGGCCTACCTAATTTACGTATGACAAATGCTTCTTTAAGGACAAATTTTACGTATAACATTCATGAGCATGTACCAAACTATTACAAAAAAAAATAATAAATAAACTATTAATTTCATTGTTAAACAACAAAAAAATATTAGAAAGCCGATGTTTGTGTTTTCAAAACAAGTGTACAAATTTTGATTCACATTAGAAAAATTTTATTTATAATAGATAAAAGGATTAACTTTATAAATAAGTAATACAATATTTACAATATTTAACAAAAAAAATCAGATCAAGAAAAGATTCGGCGCAGATTCTTTCATTCAATGCTTATTTCTTTCACATTTTTCATCGCGACAATGAAGTAAAAATAAATGTAGGTAAATTCAAATAGTAAATTTTGACGAATTTAAATATTTTGGCACTTCAAAGCTTGTTGGAAGTAAATTTACATCGGAAAGAATCTTGACCAAATTTTGCTCGACAAATCCTAAGTTAAGAAGACAAGTTACGTATATGTTTATAGGAATCCAAAAATATTACCACTACTGTATCTTAAAAATAAATTATAATAATTACTTAATTTAATTAGCTATTCGTATACTGGGCACAACTAGTTTTGATTGTTGTCATTCTCAAAGTGACTATAGGTAATCTATTTTACTAAGTATAAGTTAAGCTATCGACTAATATATGGAATATTTTTCGTACTAAAGCCTTTGTAGTTACGTATTTAGGTATTATGACATGACGCAAGACTTAGTTATCGAGACTTAAGATCTTTTACGTATCATACACATTATATTAAATTGATTTCAAATATTCTCGTTAATAAATCAATTTCGACTTGCGATGAACCTTGATACCTTATTTAGATATTCAAATGTTTTATGGTGATTCAAAAGTAATCGAGATAAGGTCAAATAAAATTATCATTGAGCTCAACTTAAATAATTTTAATAAAATAATATTTAAATACGTATACAATTGGAGCGTCATGTCAACAGAAAATTATATTATTCATATAATCTGCAGCGAAAATATCATTATTACTATGCTCGATGACCGTATACAAACATTGTACATCAGATTTAGATAACGAATTCATACTTAATATTTACAATAAACTATCTCGTCTCGACTCTCGCGAACAATCTTACACCGTTTTACATATTCGGTAATAATTTACAAAATCATGAATCTGACTGCCTCAAAAAAAAAAAACGCCACAGCTCGATCGGATAAAAACACAATATTTTCTTTTACAAATAAGGTATCTCAGCCCACACTATGTTTATTTATGTTCACATAAACGTTTTGTTCAGAGTTTTACCAAACATCTTGTAGTTTTTACTTTTAATAAAAAGAATCAAATGTATTCGATTTCGCTAAACAATTTTTACGTAAATGAGTTGAAATACATTGCATATCAAAGTCGTCGCACATCGATAAGAGTATATAGACTGCGCGTAGAGCACACAACCAGTCGTGGGTTAAAGTGAACATTGATCCGAGTCCGGGTTTCGGCAGATAAAGTGCGATTTCGAGTGAGCGATAGTGGGTTACGATTCGCACGATAAATAAAAACACAATTCCATTTGAAGCTCGGAACTGCGGCGCGGCGGCGCGGCGGCCGTGTCCCGTGTACCTCAGCAGGCGTTCAAGATTTATACAGGGAGATGCGGAACAATATATCACGGCTCGGAACAACGCGGGAACTCGACCTATTCCTAGTGTGGCACAGCCACCGAACGATAGCGCCGATAGCAGATCCACTGCGCTGATACCGGGCTGTTTTACAAAGCTGCAAAAATAGTTTTACTCCACTTCGATAATTAAATGCTTCTCTCAACTCGTTACCTCGGCTTCTAATTAAAACGCCTAAATGTGCTTCGAGTTTAACATAACTTATGCATATATTTCGAGTAATAAATAACTGAGCACGGAGACGGGTATTTTTCATGCGAGCGTTATATAATTTATGGTCGACGATGATATCGCGACGGGTTCTTTTATTTGTGAAATAGTGATGCTCGGAGTGTGTTCAGCGAGCGTTGCTAACGGAAAATTTTGATAATAAATCAACGGTAGTCGATCGGCTAAGCGTTAGTGTGGGCGTAAATATTCATTCGACAGTCAACATTGATATCTTGATTTCGCGACGTGAACCGCACCGTTTAAATCGGCCGGTAATACGACGGTCGATCCTTCTATCGCTTATCGCTGGTAAAACGTGTAAGGTCTTTCAAGCTGTCGTAGAGCGCGCTGACTCATATTCCTAACACCTACCGATGCGTTTACAGCATTTTACACGACGACCACCTGAAACAAAAGGAAAAGCGAAGTTAATTTAAATGCCAATCATAATAAAATTATAAAATAATATTTTATATTTGGAATCGCGGAAAATAATTCAAAACTAAGCAATAAAGGCTTACAAATAATACGGTAATCTTTCTCTATGCCAATTAATATCATAAATATTTCTAATTTGTATCTTAGTTGCAGCTGTGTCATTATAATATAGTAAAAGCGTGAAGAATTTGTATGAAATAGAATAACAAAGTCGAAATAGATTATCTCAACTAAATGAATTAACAAATTTATATTAACCTATTATAAAGGTATATATAGAATGTACATAGACCAGTGAAGGTGAAACACCATACACGCTTTCTAAAATATGATATCTCTATGATCTCTTTCATTATTCTCTTATTTACTGACCAAAAACTACCAACAATTTTTTTCTTATATCAATATGATGAAAATTAGGTGCACTTTTTGATTACATATTTACAAAATGATTACTTTTTTTCTCGGGTATAAGTAAATTTTTAAGTTAATGCGTATTTGATAAAAGGCCGTATCTCTGGCGAGCAGGCTCCGTTGAGCCGGCTCTGAAATTAAGATGTAACATGATGCGAGAACGAGCAAGAGCTGCTAGATTTATTGCTATACCACTTTGCATATGCTGATTTACAAACTCCGCTCAATTGCTACAGAGCTGCTGTAGTGTGCCAATGACAGTTTTAGTGTGACAGTGACATAAATTAAACATTCGGTGTAACAATGCTCAAGTATTTACATAAATAAACTAAGTTATATGAATTTAATTTCTTAATATATTGAAAGACTTTACATTAAGCACTTAATAGATAAAAAAAACAATGATACGTTCTCTACGTATCATATATACTGCCTCATTGCTTAATGACTTAACAAGATCGAATTAGGATGAAACATACCAGGTGCAAGTATTTTTACTATACGAACTTAATCTATCAAAGCTTTTAAAAGGTTTACAAGAATGTTAGTAAAGTACTTCGCTATAATTAAATAGTTTTGCGAAACTAATTCAGTTTTGATATGTTTAAATTGTTCGGGAAATGGGAGCTTTAAAAGTGCCCTCGAATAATTATAATGACCTTTTCCCATGTGCACAATTCTTTGTTTTATGCCATACATTCCATGCCATTCGTCCATCAACAATTCTAATGTACCATCTTAGAGGACAACTAAACTCAATGTCGTATGTTAGAGAAATATCACTCCTGTGAGTTTTAACCATTATCAGATAAAGGTTTTAATTTTGGTCCGTACAATACTCACATCCTTAAAGACAGGTTTTTATTCAAGATGTAATAAAATATCCTTAAGTCGCAATTCATAATTGTTAAATTTGAATAGTAATTATTCGGAAATTATTACACAATCAAAATAAGTGATAAATCAGCTCTAAGTATGTCGCTTCATGCTGATT
This sequence comes from Papilio aristodemus, assembly GCA_016277805.2. Lineage (NCBI taxonomy): Eukaryota > Metazoa > Arthropoda > Insecta > Lepidoptera > Papilionidae > Papilio > Papilio aristodemus. The sequence continues at coordinate 4,694,288 of JAABKM020000032.1, read as the reverse complement.
CGGGCCATTCGCGGCGGCGGGCGCGAGCGAGACGCCTGCCCGCCGTCCGCCGTCCGCAGTCAGCAGAAAGAAATACATAACAGAACCGCTCGCGCCTTGTTCTCTTACTCAGCTCGCTTTACACGTATTTCAAGTCTTCGTTTCAATTGTATTTATTTTTATAATAAATTTAATGCTCTCATGATATATTCAGTTTTAAAAGTCAATCGCATAGACACAAAATCGATGAAACTTTCATGTATATTAATCAAATTTAATCAAATACTAGTTTATGAAGGACTGTTATGTGCAGCATAATAGATGCTAATACCTTAGAGTTAAAGACGGTATCAAGTATGCACAAGCAAAAGGACAACGTTGTTTAAAGAGCTACAAGAAAAAAAAATCAAAATAAACGCATTTTTTGTGTACATTTCTCAAATATAAATCGATCAAGAAGCTTTAAGCAATTAGATTGCCATGCGAGAATAAAAGAATTGTAAAAAAGGTAATATATTTTATTACATACTGTGTTAAGAAGTCAAGCCTGGATAGACCTTACCTTCCCTTCCAGTGAAAGTAATAAACAAGAACGCCAACCGAATAATTGATACAATTGTGTTACAACCTACTCCTTTGCAAAGAGTGTGCAAACACTACGACATACTGGACATATAATATTAGTATAGTTTCGTTTTATTATGACGTGGACATCTTAAAGTAAAACCTAGGCTAATATTAAACTACTGCCTACAATCATTTATTTCATAGTTACATAAAAAATTGCATTCCATTAAAAATTAATAAATATAATGTTAAAACAATTTGTCTTTTTATTATACGGTACTTTTCAATAAATCAGAATGGTTCTTTTTTAGATTTTACATAGTCAAAAATTGTACTCGATATGTAACAGTTGTAGTTTAGGAGCTCGACAAGATTATTATAATTTTCTATAAATATCATTGATAATAATTATAATAAACAAAATACACGACTCTCTCTTATTTATCCTAAATTTTGTTTCATTTTTTCGGTTGACCAGTACGAGCCGGTATCAAGAACAATGGAAGAAGGGAAGCGAGCGCTCCGTCAAGTGCGAGGGCCCATAAATCCAATAGGACGCGCAATTTGTTGAATTACAGCATGCGCCAGCCAGCCACCGGGCCGACGCGAAATTAGCTCCCACAGAGATAAATTGACGGCGGCCCGCTAAATAAATTATTTGGGAAAAACCGAGAGAAAAAAACTGGCGTCTTTCCTTGATAAGGGTTGCGAGTATTCTGCCTTTGGTATAATTAATATCGACCTGCTTATATAAACAGTAAAATGAATACACAAATAATAAAGGTCTCACGACATCTGCAAAACACAACAGGGTAGTCAGAGGTTAAAAAATTTTTTGTTGACTGAAATCTCCTACAGAAGGTTGCTTAGTCTAATATTTTCCCCAATAGACCCCATTTCAATGATTGTACTTTCCGACCAAAAGAAAGTTTTTATGTAGAGAATATCTGTATTTAGTATTTATATATGTATATTTTACTAGCATCTAAAAATGAAGAATTACCCTTTCTTTCTTTGTATTGTGCTATTTTAAATCATTCTTCAGATTCTATCAAGAGTGAGAAGGGGTTGGCGTGAGAAGGGGTTGGCCCTTTCTTTCAGCGGGATTAATCTAAGTTGTATATTCAAGATTTAGTCTGCAATAAGAAAGACGCATAGGTGGGCTTAGAGAGGGTGGGAGCAGCAAATTGTCTTAGATCCGCCGCTCCCCACTCATCCTACATTTTATTACATTCGTTAACGCATATTAGATGAATGCGTAAATACTTTAAATTTGCATGAAAATTGTTAGACGATTACGAGCAGAGAGGAGCACATTCGAGCTACAAACCGCAAAAGGGTTGAGATATCATTAGAAAATTTTAGAAGGGTATTAATTAACACGATATTTAACACCACTAGAGTGAAAAGATATGACAAATGTAATCAATCCAGCGTGGTATCTACGGCAGAAGTTAGGGCACACACAAGGATCGTTATAAATTCGGCCTTGCCGAATTTTCGGAATTGTGGTGTGTCTATCGTAGTCCAATCCGTGGTTTCTACATGAAAACCTTTTCCCATCAGCTTTTATTTCTACGAGCTTTGCCATTAGCAAGTTTGTTTAGTAATTTAAATGCATTATAACATAAGTATTTCTTTATCGTTTTCCAGGTTTCGTTTACAAAGGCCGCCTTGTCGGGGGATAATCCCACCCCTTACCTGCGCGGAGTGGCCATCAATTCACATCCCCACCCGACGTATGCGGGCCCCGAGTGACGTGTGCTGCCTACAACGCGCGCGCCATTACTGTTTCGTTCATTGTTCAACAAGCGATACACCACACAATAATACTAAAGAAATTCCTTTAATTTATTAAACAGAAATAAAAAAATATCAAATACAAGCGTTTCTTTCTTGTTATTTTATATCTATAAATATCCTACGTTTTTGAGAACCATGAGGAAGAAACATTTTTATAAATTTTATAAACTCTAAAAACATATTGGTTTGGCTTTCCTAAAATAATAGTAGTTTGTAATTAAAATAAAAAATTATATTATAATTTATAAATGAGTGTTTTTTTTAATTCGATGATTGCAATATCAGTGTTACGAATATTTAATAACTTAATATTCTCTATGATATATCAATAATCAATAGACGTTATTGGATATAGTTAAATTGGACATTTTTTTATAAAAAAAAACTATGCAATACTACGAAATTTCAAGAAAAAATACAAAACGTATTGTATCGCTTTGTATTTTTCATTGTATTTTCGTGCGTGTGTTTACGAATGCATTAATTACGACTAAAAAAATTAAACTTGAAAAAACAACTACTTTTATTGTAGTACAAATATTCATAATAAAGACGATGCTAAAATAAGAGACTTAAAAATATACATATTAAAAAGATTTAGAAGAGGTTTTTCGCACAGAATTCCGATCCCCCCCCCTCCTCCCGCGCTGGTCGTTAATCAGGATTTTGGACGGGCCAAGCTAAAATTTTAGACGTTTTAAGCTGCGCGTAAATTTCGCAATACATGACACGATGGGAAAAAAAAACCAACCAAAAGTTACCTACTCCAAATATTTGCAGGCTTTTGTACGACGCGCTGAGAACACATTGAATACGAAATACAACTCTACATTTTTATTTCGGTGTTTGTTTTCATTGTTGAATAATATCATCCACATTTTTTTTTATTCGTTTATCAAGATATCACAATTGTATAATCCATATGAAGTGTTTAGAAGTACAGACAGTATAATTACTTCTTTATACGAATATTACATTTGAATATAAAAAACATATCTCACGCCTATATTCCCCGAAGGGGTAGGCAGAGGTGCACCTAGTGCACCCACAACACTGAATATCTATTTGAATTTTAAATAAAAACACTAAAATTTCAATTACTTTCATTTACTTGTTATTATTTTATTCCCTTTTTTCGATTTAAAGGATCAAGAACTTTTATTGTGTAGTATAAATGTATTCTAGTAATAGAAACGGTTTGTTTTTCTAAACAAAAAATTACAAAACATACGGAGAACACCTCGTGACCTGTTCAAATATATTCCGGCATATCTTTCAAGAGCATCGCGGCTTACGCGGAAGCTCGCACCGGCGACGCATGCGCAGCCATTTGTCGCCGAAATGAACTTTCACACTATACAGATTAATTTTATTTTTGGACGCGGCAAATGCGCCGGTCCGTTCGGGCTAATCCTTCCTTTTTTTCTTGTTCATCCAATTTATTTCCGTAACACTTTGTTATATGTCACCATTAGGCCGAGTATGCGAGGGTTGCTCAGTACAAACTATTTCGGGTTCAAACATTACATTAACGCGGCTAGGTTATACATGTATGTATATTTGTTCGCAAGGACAGCGTGTTCGAAATAACAAACGCAACTGCATCGCATAGTTATATCTCTCTAGATCGAAGCACGCGGATTTCTATTTAGCTGTCTAGTTTAGCCTGGACCACTCTCTCACAACATAAGTCTGCAAACAAATTACAAATCATAGTATTGACATAAACTTATTCTCTTCACTATTAATAAAAATCGCATAAACTTTGATAAAGACCGGAAACTTGTCTTAAATTGTATCTTAGTAGGTTTATTGACTCTATCTAAATATGGCTAACATTATTATGTTCGGAATTTAAGTTGAGTAGGTGTACGGACACAAAAGAAACTAGTTTTCGATGATAAGGATCTCTTAAAAACCAACGTTCAAGAATTCACTATAACTGGTCATCATATAAAATATAATTTACTCACCTCTTGAAGAATACAAAATGTAAAAAATATATACGGCGTTTTTTTTATTGTTTTGCCCAACAAAAATTATTATATTAGAAAATCATTGACTTTGTCTGTATGTAAAAAGTGGCTCTTAAGTTTTAATTCCGATATAATTAAGCGCACAATAGAATGGAATAACAAAATACAAATTATAAGATATTATAAAACATAAATTACAATTTGAAATATTTACACGAGTATGAAAAAAATAAGCGGAAAATATTTTGTTGCCAAATATTGAAACGAGAAAAACTATTTAATCCCAAAAACTTTTGTAGGTTGGTACACGGCAGTAAATCAGAACGCGGTTGTCGGCGTCGATGCCAAGGAAATAAGATGAGATTGAGTTGGCAACATTGCAATTTATACAGACGCGAATGGAGTAGTCCCAACTCGGTCTATCCTTACCTAAGATAATATTAATAGTGCATCCGTTTAAATGGTATTAAAATTAAATGAATAAAACTTTGAGTAATATCCCTGTTAAAAGTAAATTGCTTAAATTAATAATTTACAGATTCTTCATAATGAAAATGTGAACCTGACGTGTGAATATTTTTCGGCATTTTACTTGTTTAGAATTCTAATGATGAAAGGAGGCAGCTTTCTCTTTCACACCTATATTAACTCATGTATGATCTATTTTAAAGTATGATTATTTCATACATCGTTCAGTAAAGTCTTGTTCTCGTTTAATCGATATTTATCGAGTAGCTGTAACCTTTATAAGTCAATTAAAATGAATATCGAATATAAAAGTTAAAAGAAGTAATCATAATCCTTAAAAAGGACGAAAGTAATTAAAATTAAAGTCAAAACTTTTATTAATCACTCGGTAATTGTCATTTACCTGTAATTACACTTAATTTACATGAATTTATGAGACTTACTTCCCTATAATATTTTAAGAGTTAAATGAAGGAGCATGGAGAGTATTAAGTAATTGTCAGTCATTTCAGTCCTTTTATATTTTTTTTTAAGTGTTAAACATTATAATCACATATAACTTCACCCTATGATGTATCTTAGCTTAACATTACCATTAAATTACATATACCTAATATAATATTGTTTAATTTGTTAAAACAAAAATTGCATTTCTTATCTTTGATATTGAGCCTAAAAAACAGTAAATAAAAGAAAAGGAAAAATATAATAGAACACATATTGGAACAAAACAATTTGCGTTGCTCCTGTGTCACGACAAAAGGATCATAATACAAAACAATTTCGTGTAGTTCTTTGGAGTAGATTACTCCAAGGACCGTTACTACCGGGAATCACGTGATCTGACAATAAACTATCTCTCATCCTCTTTATTTATTAAGCCCTGGTGTTCACGCTGTTCCTTCCTATCTATTTCCAAGGAAAAACAAGAATCGTGATCATACGTCAACGTCAGCGGAGCTCGTTACCGAAATCACGTTTATCATAGATCACATTTGTCTAAGGCTTTACATATAGCGCTTTCACGAAAGAGCTTAACTCCATTCATAAGTTCAGCCGAGACCCAACTCTCTTCCGTAGCAAAAGGATTCAATTTATAATAAAATTGTGGGAAATTAAAACGAAATCACAGAAAGGCGATATGGGGAGGTACTTTCGAGCCACACACGACGATCGAAAGAACTTATAATTTGCTCCTATAAGTTTATTTATTAAAAAAAGTTCAGCGTACAAAAGCAATGACATTTCAGTACCTAAATAATAATGAAATCTTACGTTTGGAAACCAACATTAGTATGCTCATACTTGGTGCCTCTATCTACCTATCTGGATAACATGAGCGCATATTTATTTATTTATTTATGCGTACAATATGTAATCCATTCCAATTTCAAACAATAGTAAAGGATCCGTTCAATATAATACAACTAGAGTTGCATTTGACGTCTAAGATGGATTGTAAATGCGGAAATATTAAATGCGATCCATTTCAAATTTTCTATTTATTATTCTGAGTCATAAAGCTTGTGCAATTTCTCTGGTCGCGACGTAGCCTCGCTTTGAATAAAGTCGCGTCTTTTAGTGCGATTCTTTTGAATGGAACGCCGCAAGATGGCGCCGCCGCGAGACGCGATTTGTCAAAGCAAAACAAACAGAAATAGTGCTGCTTGACAAGTTTATAGCGTAGAGAGCTTTCATCGTCTTACAACACAATTTTCGTGCACAGCATTATATTATGTAATTCCTTGCGAAATTTCCGAGCTGAGATGTACATTCATCTGGGCAAAAATTTACTCCCGTAATTGGAATGATTTTAAATTCATTTTATAACCAAAATAAAGCTATATGTTACAACCACTTTACTTAGAAATCTGCAAATATTTTGATTAGTACATTAGAGTTTGATTAGTAATTCAATTCAATATCTCATGTTTGTGTCTGAAATATAACATAATATAAATATAAAATATAGAACAAGGTACATAATATTATAGTATTAGTTATTTTGTGTAATTACCAATCTGTATCAATAAATAATTTATGTACTTATAAATCACACAGTATAAATATTAAAAGTTAGTTGCATCGGTCGAAACACAAAACTAGTCTTTGCAGACATTTGTACAAGTGAAGTGGAAGCTCTTGGGTGTGGTGTACGCGTTAGGCTGCCAACAGACTTTGCGATTAATTTTGAGGTACAAATAAAGTTTAAGTTTTATTCACAAATTACCTTATCATTATTTAAATGTAGATTCATTGATTCTGGGAATTGCCATAGGAGAACATTTAAGAGACACTTTTTTGAGTTAAGACAATTTCAATAAACAAAAAGTTTGTAAGCAAAACCCAGATGAATTTTTTACAATAAGAACATTGATGAGTTAAAGCCGTATTATGTTTTTAGTAGATTTTTAAGATTTTTTTTCATATTTTCATAAACAGCAGTGCTGAAATATTCCCTAAAATACTAATAATATTTATCGTAAAAACGTATAACTACGAATCAATTGAAAGAAAGGTATTCGTTTACGATTAAGTAATATTAAAGTGTTTCTATTAATCCGTCCGTGTGCGATCAGCTGACAGGGGGTAGGAGAAGTTGCGCGGGATAAGAGCGCAACAAGAATAATACAAAATGTTTTTCATTTTCTTTATGTCACCCTCGGCAGTCGTAAAGGCATTAAGCGTGACCAAACTTTTGTTTGATACCGCCGATGCGAGTATGAAGCGCAATCATATATACCTATATATTGTTTTAGAATACTTATGTTATAGTTAATTTATTCCAAATATATTTTGAATTTTTTATAAAATATAACCAACAATGTCTACAAGGAGTACATATATTTATAGTCAGGTTCTCATTTTAATATAATCATTACAGCGTATAGACAACATTCGTCTTTACCGCTCAGTTATTAAAGATACCTTGAAATTTCTCATCCTTCCTAATTTAACAATATTTTTTCTAACATTAAGTGAATGAACAATCACTTACAATTACTTGTTTAATTAATTTCATTTTCATTACTTCATTAAACTCCTAACTTAGTAATAACTAAACCAATGTTAGGTTTTACTTTAAATTTATAATACTAAATAGACGATTTCTTATATGTTCTGGCTATCCATATTAAATGACGTGAAATAAAAAAAAATCTTATCCTTAGCGTCGCTAAACACAGCACGTGTGACATTATATATGGGGTCATTTTCAGTTTTGTCACGATTTCTGATTTCGAAGATAGAGCGAGGGTTCAGAAGACAGATAGGCGTCCAAGAATTAACTTGATGTCGGTAATATAAAAATGGAAGAAGGCGATAAATAAAAATGAATTTATTGCATTCACTATCGGGATAAAACTATACCAACACGACAAAAATGAACAAATACATTTGATATATGACGCAATAATATAATGAATTAACTAAAATATTATGTTATTTTCAGTGTTATGCTCAACAAAAAATAAACAAACGAATGTTGGACCTTTCGATAAAAAAATCAGTAAACGCGCCTATGTTTAACTGAATTCGAATTTAGGTTATGATTTACAAATTGTGTATAGATTTTTATACTTGTACAATACTGAATTAAAAATTACTACTATCGAATACGATATCCAATCGTTTATCAAAGGGAATTCGTAACAAATTGATTTATTACATTCACTTGAAATTTATGATTAAGTAGAAACTCCATGACCTGGTCTCATTAGAATTTCCACCAATGAAAATTGACGGCTCAGGGTATTTTGTGCGAGGCTCGTAAATTCAACATAAATTAGACAGAAGTCTCGATGATTGGACGGGCCGTGTGATTTATCTGACGCGGATACCTACGCGAGTAACATTAAAGGCGTGTATTAATAATATTCAGAAATTTGTTATACCGAAATAATATGCAGAGTTAGTAGTCAAAAATTACAACATCATCTATTAGCGAAGTCAAAAGGAGGTGAAAAGTTTTCCAAATAATATGTGTTGTGTTCGGCGCCTTCTTCCCAATATATCTTGTCTCTTGTATGTAGGAAACGCGGAATGTCTTATCATTTAAGAGATTGGGGACGAAATTATGTCTACTTGGTTATTTTATTTTCATTTTAATAAATTTACTCGCGTACAGAAACTTCGTATTTAATATTAAACAGTAAATATCACATCAGTAAGTACCAACTGCCTTAACAATAAGATGTTATTCTTAAATATTCTAGTTAATTTTGTATGCATCAAAATATTTGTCGAATCAAATCAAAAGAGGTGTTACGACGTATATTACTACTGTTTACGCAACTTTATAAAGGTCATGGTTGAATACAGGGGCGTTCCTACACACTTCCTTTTAATACTTTACTAGGTGACACCAGAGGAGTGTTTACATAGTAACTTCGCATTGCCAACGCTATAACATATCCTCGGATTTTTGGAATTAACTTCCTATTTATCGTATTCATATTCAAATCAAAGTTAAGTAAAAATATTATTACTACATATTCTATACAAATTTAAAGTTAATACTTATTACTCTATGATATTCTGTTGGTAAAGCGATGTGCCAGATTATTAATTTCTTATATTTCCACTGACAGATACAAAGCGTGTTTTACATTACTGTTGAATTTAAAAAATCATATTCTTGCAACGAAATGTAGATGTACTGTTAATTACATTCATTTCACATCTGTTCTAGCAATATAGCATTATTCATTACACATTTTCTAGCGAACAAACGAGCCGCTGGATATGTTTAATTCATTCCGGCGATTTAATTTACTTTTTGTAAGAATTTAAGTAACGGCAACAAGAATTCGAGATTTACCGACGATAACGCTCACGTCTTCATATCCCGAAGCACTTTATTACCACACTTTACAACTACCCGTGTTACACGTTCTAAAAAGTTCATTTGAAACGATTAACGTTGGAAAGTAGATACAAAATATAAAAAATATTTTCTACTAAAATTACTTAATATAGTCTTAAAAAAATCAAAATACGAACACAGAACAAATTTAAGAGCAATTACTTTATAACTACTGGAAGAACTTAAGCAATGAACTAGCGACCGAGGCGTCCTACCTGTGGCTCTTCTAATTCCTCGGTAATAATATTTTATGGCTTTACCTTTGCAAACACGGATAAAACGGCTTTTACGCGACAGTTGCACACTTTAAAAATCACCAAACAATTGGCTCAATGGTTCCATTTTTTAAGAATATCGGACTATTGATTAGACAATGGGCATTTCAAAAGATCTTTTTTGTAATTTTTGACGCTCTTTGTAACAACTGTGTCCGATTCTGGCTGTTTTGATATTGTGCAATATTTAGTTTTTTGTGTTTTTTTTTATTTTGAGGCGAAAGCGCAGCGTATCGTTCTGGGAAGTCGCCGACGGGATGGGGATGTGCCAAAAAGAGATAAAGTAGTTTTATTGATCTATACGGACGTTCAGGCGGCGCGAGTGTGAGTTGAATGAAACGAAGATAACTTGCCACCCCAGCATCAGCTGTCCCTGTCGTTTGTATTGTGTTTCATATGGCGCTATCCCGCTCGGGCCACGTGACCTAAGCAGGGTGTAACTCACCCTACGGCGGCCATAACTTACTCATAGCGATAGGCGGTACGGTCACAAAATGCAACCACTACACTTTTCAATATGTTATTGTTTTATTTATTAATAAATCGGTTTTTTAGTTTATATTTTGATACCAATTTATTGAAGAAAACTATTAAAAACACACATTTTTATTAAAAACTTCGTTAAATTATTGCTTAACATTTATTACTTTTAATACATACGTAAGTATTTGCATTTAAAGTAAGGTAATAATACATTATCACGACCAATATATGATTGTGTGATTAATTTAACTCAATATTTTATGTTTACTTTTATTGACACTGTTCACCATACAATTACTACTACACAGTGCCATCATTAAAACGATAATATTTTTAGTTCATTTTCTTTACTATTTTTATTTACTGTATATTAAACAAGAGTTTTCGAACAATTTCTTGTTACTATTTTGCCGACAGTACACAAATTAGATAAAACCCCATGCGTTAAACATTTACTATCCGGAATATTTAAAAATAACGTAGTCTTCGAATCTGTTTGAGATAAAAACAAAATAAGAACCGATATTATAACCCTACTTGGGAATTACTTTTTGTTTAGTGGTGTTCATTTCAAATGTGCATTACATAAATTATGTCGCTCCTTAATATATCTCACTCTGTCTTACACTTTGCGTCTTTTTCTCGCGAGCTTTTATTAACTGCCTCGGTCAATTCACTGGGGCTCGCTGTTACACAATTTTCCTTTGATAAAAATTAAATTAGAAATGTGATGAAGAGAAAATGAGAATACATTTAGAAGATGACTTTTACAATATTGACTTTTCTTCAAAAAATATTTATACTTTTTAACATACAGATTAAATATTTATATTTCGGAAAATTAGTAATGTTTTAAGAAAGTTATAATGAAAGCATTTAAGATATAAATGTAATTAACCCAAAAAGATTCGTTAAATTATAAAATTTTCAATTATTTTCCAAATTTCCTGAGATTAATGGATTTTAAATAGCCTAAAATAACTAAAAATATCTTTACCATCTGTAATTTGATTTTTTGAACTATTCCATGACATTATGGAACCCAACACAGTCCTTTGTATGTATAATATTTTAGGTATATCAGAAATATTATACAAACTAAGTATTTAGGTAAAAACTCATTGAGATAATTGATCATAACTACCACACGGGCCTACATCAAATGATTGTTGATGAAATCAAAAACAATATGTAAATTTAACATCTAAATGAGATTAAAATCAAACGGATACGATAACACGTGGCGTCGTAAATAATGAATGGCGTATGAGCGATCAAACCCGCCGGCCTCAATCAAAACACATACACGTTATTTGTTTACGAAATTAATTTAAAGTGGCAGTAAAGCGGCCCGCGCCAACAATCACGGCGCGAGGTGCGAACCGATCGTAAACGTCAACTTAACGATGACTAAAGTCGTAAAACGTCTCGTAAAACAAATAATTACACGCTGTTAGCCCGCAAGCTTCTGTACACGATGCGAGTGACGTCACACTTCATTCATGAACGAAACTAAAGCTTATTTTAAATACTAATTTACGTTGATTAACAAAACAAAATAATTTAAAAAAAATTAAATTCAGATAATGATTTCAGGAAAATTATAAGTAACTTACTAAAGTTATCTTAACCGTTTAAATTATAAATGTGTAAACGTGTGGAAACTAGTCAAAAGCGGATTTGAGTTCTATGACTATTAAGTTACGGACGTCTTAACACACTAAGAATTTATCCAATAAACTGAAGAAAAAGAACATAATTACTACAATAATAAATATACGAGGCTGTAATTAAGTCATAAAAATATCTAAAATATAATAAATTAATTACTAATAAGCTTATACCGCCATCTCTTATCCGATAGTTAAAGTGGTTGTTTTTAAATAATCAATTACGGACCACATTAATTTTAATGACAATAATAAATTTTTATTGATGTGAGCTATTATCTTTATAGGCAGAGTACAGGTCCATGAACTGTACATTAGGTTAATGTTTTAATTAGTCATCGAAATAATTAAGTATCATAACAAATTACAAAGTATACAAGTGTTTATATTGCTACTAGGTTATAAAATATTTTAGATAAAGATGCTTACTAATAAAATTTTGATAAGCTAATAATTAGAGAAATTTATAGTTATTTACAACATACAATATTTTGTACGCTTAAACGATTTGCTTTACTCTAAAACTAAAGGATTTAATAAAAGTGTAACAACATAAATTAAAATGTAAGCGTAATAAAAAAAAAATACGTTATATCACTTACACGAGCGATAAGTGTCAGTCTATAAAAATCTTATAGCTTCATAACCATCACTAGCGGTAATAAAGTCATCTGCCTCATAAAATAACAGCTGATCGCCGTGATACGAGAGAAATAATAATTTTACAACCAATTTGCGAACAATAAAAGTCTCTCTCTTGTCTTGGCCGCCCGTTCGCCCTCAGATATTTCCATATTCGAAAGAACAGTAGAAGCTCGTAACTTTTATAGGTATGCCAATAAAACCATAACTTTCGGAACAAGTATGGAATAACTCAACTTATAACATTATAGATGGCGCAATTGATGGATATGAAGGAAGCGCCATCTGTGAATGCTCGAGCGAAGCTTTTTACGAGCCAATTGAGGTCATCATCACATCGTAAAGTAAATGTTTTATGAGCTCGAATGATGACGCTAGTGCAGCTCGATATGTGTTTATATTTGTGAATATCTATATTACATATTTAAATGATTAAAAAATAAGTTAAACGTTGTTAAGTAATATGAGAAAAAAATGAATTAAAAACTTCCCAGAAATGAAATTAATCAATGAAATTAAATCAATTCAATATTTAGGGGACAGTTTCGACACCCAACGCAGCTATAATAAAATAAAAACTAATTAAAGTTAAGTCGTAAAAAATAAACCACAAAAGTATGTTTTATGTAATTCTGAAGTAACTATGAAATGCGATTCACAAACATAAACTGTAAACTGCGTCATAAATATTGATTTCCATCCACGTGGTTGTGTTGCTACGCAAACTCCATTAGTTCTCTAAAGGACCGTTCTTTTATGGCGGCGGTAAAAGCAATTTATTAAAGCGACATCTATACACCGCATGCCGAACTTCAACGAATTCAAAGAATCTGAGAGATTGGAAATGTTTATAATGAGACTTTTAAAATAGATCTCGTTTTTTTAAATTGGTTTGAAAAATAGTTACGCATATTAAACATACGTTAAAAAATTAATATAGTGCATTTAGTTTCAAAATTTTTACATTTAAATTTGAGTCAACAGATGGCACCACTAGTAAAATAATTGAGTTAAAACCATATAGTTATGGTGCTACAATTCCAATTACTTTACTAGTAGAAATATAAACAAAAGTACAAGTATAATTATTTATCTTAGTAAGCAAGTTTTTTCTCGTTTTAATTAATAATAATAATATCAATCATTTCAAATAAATTCAAAGCTGATGAATGAGAATTAATAATAGCTCCAAGTGATTTTTGGTGGAACGAATTGATTTTAAATAAAAAACAAATATCCTTGATACGATATCCACAAAAATAATATCATGCAAGTCAACAATTAAAAGTTATTCTAAATCCTTAATAATTAAAGTGGAGGCGAGTGACAAATCCTAGTCTGAAACAAGAAAATAATTCCAAACATAAATCGCGCTCTCGGTGTGAATAGAATAGCAATTATTTGGTTGAGTTGGTACTTACTCTTTCCGGCCTTACCATTGGTTATAAACTCATTAGATTTTCAACTAAATTTAATCTTTTTAGAACTAATAAGTCTCGTAAGATTTATTTCAATTCATATTGGGACGTCATTTTATTTGTGATTCTTAGAAAAAAAAAATAAATTTGGTTATAGAAAATTCGTGAATGTAATAATTAACTTGACTTTGAATGAAATTCAATTTCGAAATAAGTTTAATGAAATAAATGAAAGAACAAGAAACAAATTAAGAGATGGGACAGCAATCGTATATTCCCTGTTCCAATTCGATTGCATTTCATTCGAGTTGCAATCGAGTTTCTTATAGTATGGACAATGCCCATATAATCTTAAATTACCACCGTTATTTGATCTCCCTTACGTCTCGTGCGTACTGATTCCACTAGTTCGGAAGGAACACTCCCGCCGCGACGTGGGTCAAACATGAATGGGCGGTATGGAATAAGGATATACTATGTACTAGCACGTAAAGAAGTGCCGTTATTTCGTTTAATTAAGGCGGCGTGTCTTACATGTTTTAAGGGAGAGACGCAAATTTTACGCGTAACATACAACAAAGATAATGGTAACCGTGTACACTTACATCAAAGAGATACGTGGAGGAAACTTTACGAGGTGGAAAATTTGTACACCTAAATACCGTAATTAGATAAAAGGGTGATGAAAAATGTATTTTTGATAGGAAATCTTATAAAAATCAATATTAAGCCCTCAAAACTATTACCGTATTTTGATAACAATAATGTATATGCAGATAGAAACGCCGTTTAAGACTGAAGGAAAATAATTTTGAAAAATTGATTTAGATTGAGAGCTAATGGCCACTATAAATTTAACAACCACCGGACTTGCATCGAGTTATAACAGAGCCAAATAAGAACAAATCTGTGATAGACTTTATTTTAACTGTTATTGGAATTATTCTTATTGGATCATATCTAAAGGCACCGAGAGAATCTTACAAGACAACGTTATACCGTAGCCGGAATCTTAGCACATGCTGTCATTTACGACAATATCTACAAATATCTACCGATCGAAATTTCCAACATAAAAACGAAACCCAATACAGTTGGCTCCATAATTTATAAGCTATGAAATTTAATTTATATAAATTGATATTAAAAATAATAGGAGGTAAGGACGAAGTAAGAAAATATTTCAGATAATTTTTATATTACTCCAGCGCCTTCAGCTAACGTCTGCCCTTATATCATTTACCTAAATCAAAACCTTAAACAATACCGCGAGAAAGAATTTCAGGCGCAATAAAGAAAGGCAAATAAAGATAAATTATCGTATCTCCAGAAGACTGATAGGGGTCGGAGGGCCGCGCGCCCTGTGGAAAAACTTGAAGGGTTCAACCCTTCCGTAGTTATTTACTCCGCGCCCCTGTCGCTCCACTTTGATAGAGTTTTTATTTATTTTTATGCAAGATATAGAGCTCAGATACCTACCTTTATGAACAGTAAATATGTTTGTAAAGCGCATAGCGGAGGTTTACCACTTATTAAAGTAAAATTGTTGAAATCATACCGAAGTAGTTAATATTAAATTGCAAGGCATCAGGAAACATTTGTAGTATTCGATAAATAATAGATTTAGACTAAATCTAGGGAAATACCTGATTCAAATGTAAAGGGATGTTAAGAGTAGAGGAACTTGAAAAAAACGATGGTTTATAATTAGAAGGAATAAAACAAAGAATGACAACTTTTTGTATAATTTTGATAACCTCTTGCCATCAAATGCCAGGTTCTATTGACTATTACTATAATAATATAGAGCTCTGAAGAAAAAAGTCAAATAAGTTTCTAAGTACATTACATATTGTGGAGTAAATCAGCGGTCACGCATGCGCAGTGGCCGCCACGTTACGCACTCAATTAACAGCCGCCACTTCAATTAAAACGCCCGCCCAAGATTTATTGGTTTCCTAATTTATACATTTTAGCTGTTACGACGCGAGCGGGGTTCTGATGAGGTACACTTTGATACACCCATACTGGAAATAATACAATTAACGTGGAAAGTACCTCCGTCCTTTTTTTAAAGAAACACACGTAATTATAGTCATCAATTTAGAAAGGATGAAAGAGAGAAAAAATTTTATATCACAAAAAATTAAACCACAAAACATTTCTAAACAGTACATATGCATAAAAAAACTAATATTACAATGTTTTATAAAACAAATTGAAGCACACTTAGATACATTTACCTAAACAATGAAATAAAGCAAAAAAATAAGTTTTAGTCAATTTTGTTCGAAATTGAACCGTTAAACTTCAAGAGTTAGCTCTATATCGTTTCATTAAAGAAAAACAAATGAATAAATAAATCTAAAACAAACCTTTAAATCTCATTAATCTGTGTTTAAGAGGTCGCCTGCCATCTTTCGAAGACTTAATTTATGCCTCATACGTTATTGAACACAATGTAGAATGATGTCTTAGAATAAAAAGAAGTTAAAAGCTATTGATTTGTTTCGGTTATCAAAGCTTTCAGTGTGCTTTTAAAGTGATTAAAACATTAAAATGGGCAAGAGAGAAAAAATATTTAAATATATAAAAAAGGTAAAAGATATTGTAAAAAGCATGAATCTTGCATGCTTTATACATGCATTTTAGGTGCATGCATAGTTGGGATGGAAAAGATAAAAGTTGTTTTCTCATTGAGATTCTATTGTGACGTTTAATTTTTACAAATACCAATCAGTATATTAAAAATAAAATATAGTACAAACTGAAAATGTATCCACCAATACATTAATATTTCCGAGGTATAACAACCTCTAAAATAATATAAATTAAAGATATATGGGTAGAAATATGTACACCCAGGTGACCTCTTAAGTTACCTACCTACCTAATAATAGCCTAATATGCTACCTAACCTACCTTATATGCTTTATCAAAAACCAGTTTCATTATTTTGTTAAAAATGACGTTCAATTTCATAAATGATAAAGACATTAAGGCGTGTTTTAATTTTTTTTTCTTATTAAATATTAATCATCAAACAAGCAACGGTCTCGATGAGAAATGACATGTGTAACTTAGAACTTACACTAGAAGATGGGTTTCATTTTAGTATAGCAAACTACCACCTATTATACGTTAAATTGTACTGTTGACTAAGCCTGACAGCGTTAATAAAAGTGTTAATAAAATACTTTACATAGAGTGTTTAAATTGTATTTAATTATATTCACTTAGTAGCACAATAAACTACATCGGATCAAAACAAGAAGGCTCTCATCAGAATTAATACAAGCGATATTTAGATTAAACGTCACGCAAAAAAACTGAGAGGAAACAATATACTTAATAGGACATAAACGTTCATTGAAACCGACATCCGACCTTTAACGTTGTAACTTATTGTAATGTACACCTTTTGTAAACAAACATCTTTATCGTAAGGAAACCAAAAGTAGGGGGGTGCTTGCATCTTGCATAGACCCGGCCACGCCCTTCTGATGTAGGGAATTACAATTACGCATGAAATGAACTTTTAAGGGCGATAAAATTATCCTTTTAAGAAAACATTACAGAATGTTACCTGATAGTTGTTGAAAATTAATTAAAACAAGAATGTGTAGTATTCGCAAATGATTCCCTCTCTCGTTTCCATTGTGAAAGTAAACATATGAAAATTATTTAAATTAAAAATATTTCTTGGAATATTGAGTCGTCATCATAAGATTTTTACCGGTATTAAATTACTTCTATTACGTATTTTAAAACACATAAAAGTATTCTCGAATGATGAACTTAGAAAAAATTATTACCAAAGGCATTGGGCATAAAAACTATATTTGTTAGTAAATGTATCGAAAATATTCATTACTCCTTATAAATAATTTAAGCCATCAAACCAATTTATTTGAATGCCATATATATTTTCGGAACTGGGACCAATATATAGAAGGTACGAAGTGACCCAATTAGTGTTTTACAGCATCTCACAGTTCCTATAACAATTATATGAGCGGCAATGTAAGAGTTATTAAATAATAAAACGATAATCAACCATGGCTTGTCGGGCGCCACTTGTACCTCGCTTTATGACGTTTCCGTGGAGTCGTAAATGTATAAAATAAAAGTTGGAAGCGTGAACAAACCAATAGATAATGAACTTTTATTGGTCAGCTGGTCCCTCGCCCATTGTAAAGGGCAGATCGTAAACGGTTGTAGCGTTGTCCGTACATGCAGTCGCCTCGAGCATGCATCGTATTATATAGCTTGTTTCACAAATAGAAAAATAAAGTCGTGTTTTATAATCGTATCACTCTTAATTGAATTTTAAATTATTTATAGTTTCAGTCGAAGTAATAAATATTGAGACCAAATCAAGATTTTCTAGGAGCCATTAAACAGTCTTCCGCCTTAGTTATCAGATCAATCCAAAGGTACATTGTTGCGTTGTCATTAGAATTAAATAAATGTAAGAATGTACAGTTTGTTACTCTTCCGGTACGAATATCAATACATGGTAATTTATAATGATTAATGTTTATTGTTGGACCTAGCGAGTTTCTTCTATAATAATACAAGTACAGTCATCAAGCGAAGAATGGACAAGAATAACTTTAAGAATTAAAAAGTCATTAGTTAGAATTGTTAACAAAATTATTTACCTCTTTCCTTAAGAAGTACGTTTTTTACTTCAAATTCAGACTTTTACAAACGCAGTTCGACCTTTAGAAGAAAAAATTAAGTCTTAAATAAAATTGACATGGAAACTTTTTGATTTTTAAAGACATGATGAATTCGATACGCTAAGTTCGATTAGGATTTCAAAGATACTGAAAATATGTGTGTTTTTTATAATTATTCACTGTGCTTATTGTAAATCAGAAGAATTTTATTAGAAGCGAGTGCTATGGATACATAAACAATCGGAACTATATTTGTGCGTAGAAACAATCGTAAGTTAACAGGAACACTTGCAACTTTATTGATTGCAGCAATTATTGTAAAGTGACTATTAAGTAGGCAGTTTGGATAGATAGCGGGGCTTGTTTATTGCTTTTACAGCGGCCCCGGTTCCATTGCCTCATCCGACAATTAATAATTGTTGTGGAAAACGATATTTCTCGTTTGTCGTGCGATATGAATTGGTCGCGTGATTTTATAATAGGGGTTAACTTGATAACCGTTTATGTAAGGGGTTGGATTGGGTTTATACGCAATTGTATTTATTGCTGCGTCTGTGACAACTTTAAACTATAAATTTAAAATATTGAAAAATCATTCAAAATAACAAAGATTTGCGTAAGCCAATCGGATTTAAGCCGACAAAATGTGATCTAATAATGTAAATATTTAATTTGACGAATTTTAAAACAATCGATAAATGCTATGTAATAGATAGCAGTAGGTAAAACTTGGCATACTTATGCAACAATTCTGTTGGAAAACACCGATCAATCCCTTATATTATTTGCTTTATGCCTTTTTGTAATGTATATTAAAAAAATGTATATAATTATTCCAACAACTACTATTACTGCTGTAGGCTGAAAGTTATCATTATATCGAGCTACAAAAGGAACGGAAACCTGTTACTATAAAATAATTGAATTAGAAAACAATCAAATAATCATTTCTATCTCGAATTTCCAATAGGAATAACGAACGTAGGTAGGTACTAAGATGGCTTGGCGGTGGCGCGCCGCATGAGTCGTGTTCAGCCAGGGCAAGCCGGGTGAGGAGATAGTATCGACATGCACGAGTGTCCCAACTAACGAAACTCTACTTTGTATGGCGAGATGTATATAATGAATTAACTGTCTCGTTTTATACCCAAGTGATCCATATTTCTTTAGGAGAAATACGTTAACTTTTTCCTTTAAATAAAAAATGTTATAAGAAAAAGAATTGGTCATTTATGTCTCAAATTATGTGGTAGCTAACCAATAATGGTATAATTAAGTATTATGTCTGAGACGTTTGACGGTAATTTTACTGCGTCGTTTGTATAATTTAAGAACAATTTTGAATAATTTCAATCAATAGATTAAAAAAATACAATCTTTTGATCACCGCCAAGTTATTTGCAGGACAACTGACTGGATCCACAGATAATAATTATTTGAAGACAATAAAATAAATATGAACGAGATGTTTATGAAATATTAGAAAAAAAATGCAAATGTGATTTTTTATGGATCTTACATTTCTCGAATTAATAACTTCATCTGGAAAAATCATAGAGTCCTTTGGAATATACAAAGTACTTATTTTATCAAATACTTACTTGAGGTTGAACCGTTTAGTATAAACGCGAGTATTAAATATTTCGAATCTTAAAATTCATTTCAATTGTTCTCAGCGCATTTTTAAGCATTAAAATAGTCTTTAAAGTACGGGAAAAAGTGAATGCACTTGTTTTTAAACAATTTTTTATTTATTATCAAAACCTAAATAACAGGAGTGCATGAACTCGTGTTGTCTCTACATAAGAAAGATCTCTGAGTACAACCGGCGTGGTCGGCCGTAGTTGGTACATAATGACATACGGGCCGCTATCCGCCCGCGCCTCGCGTACGCCGTACCCATCCACTCCTTTTATTACAACGGAACAGGTTTAAAACAGGAGCCATATAAAAATGCAATATTTTAATAAGAAACGCCCGCTGAATATAAATCAATACGATAAATAAAAATATCCACTCGCCACTCACTGATTAATACGTCATGCATTATTCAAATGCCCTAATTAAGAATGCTCCTTTATGCATAGAGTCAACAATAAAAGCAATTAAAGAAATAAATCGCCTTTGACGGATTTCTTTAAATATTTTCAACGTTTCAGGAGCAATACAAGTTTACCTAGAAGTTAACCGAGACAATACGGAACTTGATTGATAGACTATTACTGGACTGTCTTGACTTATATTAGCTTCGCTCAGAAAGTTAGCCGAGGATGAACTTAATAAATCGACTCAGAACACGTAATGATACTGACTAGATGGAACTGTTGAGAGCTAGCAATGTGTCTCTCATTTTTATCGTCAATATCCGTACTGGTAAATTATATTCTTGGTCAATTTTCCTTTTATATTTTTTGTTAAGGCCTAGCAACACTTGTATTTCAAGTTGTTTCATATATACCTCGATGGTCATTTAATACGAAGTGAAAGTTTTAATTTCTTATACATGGGATGATACAAAATAAAAATTTCAATACGCGTAATCTGTTTATTTAATGTGTTAATGGTAACTAGTAATAAATAAATAAAGGATATGTCACTGCATGGTCATTAATGTACGGAATATTTAAAGAACTTGTTTATATATTTAATGTATTCTAATGTGACATCAAGTAATTCGGTTTGAAGCCGTGTTACTTTATTGATACTGAATTATTAATCGATACATATAAAGTATTAATAAATAAATTTATAAGTAGTATATAAGTTGTTATAGTATAATATATAACATTTTTATCTTGAATTATAGACATGTTAGTAACTTGTTTAATATAACGGGCGGACACTTTTAAAACAATACGATACAGACGTACACTAGAAAATCTACAAATTGAATTAGATGAGACTCAATTTGATTGTTTTTTTTTTTAATTTAATTAATTCACATATAATTTTATTTGTTAAGTAATTAGGATGTCATAAAATTTAATTTTAAGAACTAACGTGTAAGTGTAAAATAATTGAGAATGAAAAATAAAAGATATAATTCACAAAAATTGAGTCGTTAAGACTTCGCCTCGTGATACGTGGATACGAAAGCGTCCAATAATTTTTCGTACCGACTAAACATTCGATGTCTCAGAATCGAGCGGGGTCGGGGACCCTAAAGATGGCGGCTGGAACGGCCAGCAAAAAAACTACACTTGCCGCTGCCTACTGTCTTTATTTTCTTACTTGATCTGGATACTTTAATCTGGTAAAAATCATGAGATACTATAAAAATATAAACTCATCTATGATAAATCTCAATCGACATAGAGGAATCGATTTACATAAATAGACATTTTTAGGTAGAAATTATGATAGAAATTAAAACGAAATAGGCAATAACGCTAATGAGTAAATAAAGAGATATATGACACAATTTAAATAATGTGTGGTAAAAAAAAGATTATAAGTTGTTAAAACAAGAACTTTATTTCAAGAAACTAAGTCACAAAAAGATTCGATTTTAAATTAAAATTAGTTAAATTATACTAATCGATTCTCGCACCGTCAAGTGTTTTTAAAAATGTTGGTTCAAGATTTTAGCCTATGTAAAACACTTTACACTATTTATTATTATTATACCTAGGCATGTAATTGTACACAATCAAGTTAATTATGAGCTATAAATAGAGAGGGTAATTATGTACGTTTGTACGTTTACGCAGAAATCTCGCTAAAGGAATCCGCCGTCGCGGCAGAGAATTAAGATTTCAAATCGATTTGGATGGTATCCCGATCGGCATTTTTTACATCCCGCGGGTCTTAAGAAATGAGACTTAAATCCTAATTTAACGAGTTGACACGCAGATACGAACGGAGCTATTCAGCATTTCTCGACGTCAATAACATGTCCAAATACGTCGAATGGCATTTGTGGATATTTCTTCTGCCGACGGTACACCGGTCGGGGATCGAGGAATTCAGTTTTTAGTTACTCTTTGACCGTTTCGTTACCATAATCGGCGACTGAGATGAAACAGACTATAGTCGATTTAATTAATAGACGTTCCCTCCAACCGTTCGGAGTTAACAGTCGATGAAGTCATTATACATGCTTACGAAATATAAAGCCTCCTTTGAGTCGCGCTTGCTTTTTATGCAGCTGGGATTATCATAATGTCGGTTGAAATTAATCAACCTCGATCGGTATCGATTCATGAGTATAAGTCGCTGAGTTCAGGCGCAGCAGTCATAGAAACAACATGGATAACTTGTAGGAGAATGCTATATAGTGCCAGAGCGGAGACGGCCGGAAAGATCAAAGGTGCATTTGGTTTAGTGAATTGAAACATTGCAAAACAGCTATACCATAGAAGTCTCGCTTGGGCGATTTCAAAAATGGCGTCGCGCGTCGACTGGTGACGACGAGTCGGTTTTTCGCAACCGTCTCCACTCGATAAATAATGCCGCTGACTTTGACAAAAACTCACCTAGTCTTGTTCGGTGGCCGGCGGCGCGCGCTCCCTCCAGCCCCTGCCCCCCTCTGCTCCCGCACTTTCCTGTGCCTTTTTCTGCCCATTCCACGGCGCCGGCGCAATCGCGGACCGCTCACTTTCATACCCTAACTATTTACACCGCTAATGTCTAAAATAATACCTACTTATATTTATGGCAATTTGTTTAACTTCACCGACTATTAAAATTGCAGGAACACGATCACGTTTACACTATACTTATGCGAGAGTATTGAACGACAAGATGGCGCGGAAGATTAACGTTTCACACGAGGCCAGTTAACTTAGACTCTTTCTTACTTAGCTTTAATTAAGGTTAGGAGACCGGGTCTCTTTGGTAGGCATATTAGATTTGTACAATGTGACAGTTCGTCTCGCGGATAGTGCCGAGCCGGGCTGCGGTCGACGGTCGAACGGAACGTAACACGCACTACGATACACCTACTCTATACGCGGAAGAGATTTCTACAAATTGCACTGATTTCCGATCGCGAACATCTACGATAGCGCGAATTAAAATATTTTTAAAGAATCAATAAATCAACAAAGAAAAAATACAGAATCAAAGAAATAATAATCAAACAAAACCCGAAACAGAAAAATACGACCCGTTTGTATTCTAACGTTCAAAAGTTCGTTTGGCGGGAACGTCGAGTCCGATTCGTTAGAACAGATTGTTTTAAAAAAAATAATCACAACAACCGAACAACACTTAAAATAACGTGAAATAATTACAAACAATTTACAAACACAAAGCTACAGTGTCCGTATTGAAACGCGAGGCCGCCTAGTGGTCCGGGTGGCCCTGCGCGGCCGCGGCTGCCGCTGCGGCCGCGGCCGCAGCCTTCTGCGCTTGCGCCTGTTTCTCTTGCTCGTTCAACTCCTTTATAGCCTGTATTTCTTTCTTTAACTTCATTCTTCGATTCTGGAACCATATCTTGATCTGTCTCTCTGTGAGACAGAGCGCGTGCGCCATTTCTATGCGTCTCCTCCGCGTGAGGTAGTGGTTCGTGTGGAACTCTTTCTCTAATTCTAGCGTCTGATATCTGGTATAGGTTTGTCTCCCTCGCCTCCGTAGTCCATTCGCTCCTATAACAAGAATTATCAATTAGATAATGTTTGAGAATGTCGGTATGAAAAACATAATGCAAAAAATGTTGTGCTGTCGGCACATTTCAAGCATTTGAATGTTGAATGGGCGAGGTTGTCTCGAAAGTCTTAGTTGAGATGGCGGTACAGTCGCTCGTGACGACGGCTTCATTTCGCTCAGACGTCGATGTTGATAAACGGCGCCGGCGTTGGCCTTTGGCGCGCCGCAAGCGACCGGCGGAATTAATACGCCACGCAAAACTGATTAATACCTATTGCTTAGGTATGTAGTGCACGGAATAAGTAATGTGCACAGTATTATATATTATAGTGAAATAGATATTTTCCGCATAGATCAGAAAAAAATATATGTTTGGTGTAAATAGTGTATTATGAAATAAAATTTCTAAGTTATATTTGCGGCTATAAATATCCAGATTTCAAAAAATATTCCCAAAAAATTCTACATTTTATGTATGAATTTGTAATTGCTAGTAGTATGGTGTCATTTGAGGAACCTTTACGAAATAAAAAATATATAGTTTAAAATACGTGTTTGGAACTAGCTTAACTAAAAACTTTGAAAAAGAATAGAGTGAAAATCTATTTGTCTTCAAAGATCGTGAGCTGCTTCTTATTTTAATATTGTTGTAATTATTGTTTTGGGTTCGATTCCCGGGTCGGGAAATATGATATTGGGTTTTTTTTTACTTGATATCAGCCAGGAGTTTGGAATTTGTGCCCGATATGGCGATAGACTCGCCCCCTATCACTTTATGGGACGGAAAAACATATGGCGAAATGTGGGTGCACTAGTTGCACCTCTGCCTACCCCTTCGGGGAATGCAGGCGTGAGATATATTATTTTGATAACTAAAATCAGAAACGGAAGATAAATAAAATCGTAATTCGCTTGAAGGAATTAAAAGCAGCATTTACGAACTGCGTTTTAATAAAATATGAAGAAAAAAAAATCGATCGGCAAATTTGGTTAATTGGTGCTCAAAAATCCAATCTCGACGCAGTTTCTTAACGCAATTCAAAACGAGTACGACAACCCTGGTGGAGTGGAACCCGCGGCGGTGCGGGCTATGTATCGCGGAGGCAGCTTGCGTGTTCTTAATGTATAGGTCCGCAGACTCACGCAGAGATCCTTTCTTTCTTTTTTTTTTTGTTGGGTGTCAAGATCGCCGAGCACCTACATAACGGGTGACCAATCAATGCATTTATTTCGCAAGATCAATTTCTTTGGTGCACTTTTAAAGTAATATGCATAATGAGTTCGAGGAAAAGGGTTATGTAGGCTGCTCATGTTTGCTTAAATTATAAATTTCACTAAAAGGTTA